>OX451217.1:44515864-44778864 GCA_949628195.1 Phasia obesa
GATCACCTATATTTTTCATAATTTTTTTTTTGTATGAAATTTTTATTAAAAACTTAAAATGGCTGTAACTTTGTTAATACTGCGTTTTTTGAGAAAATAAGCTTTATTTGTGATAACCTATATTTTTTATAAAAATTTTATTTATGTACGGAAATTTGACTAAAAACTTAAAATGGCTGTAACTTTGTTAATACTGCGTTTTTTGAGAAAATAAGCTTTATTTGTGATCACCTATATTTTTTATAAAAATTTTATTTTTGTATGAAAATTTTATTAAAAACTTAAAATGGCTGTAACTTTGTTAATACTGCGTTTTTTGACAAAATAAGCTTTATTTGTGATCACCTACCTATATTTATGGTAAAAATTCGATTTTTTTAATGAAAATTTTATTAACTTTGTTAATACTGCGGTTTTTGAGAAAATAAGCCCTATTTGTGATCACCTATATTTTTGATAAAAATTCGATTTTTTAATGAAAATTTTATTAAAAACTTAAAATGGCTGTAACTTTGTTAATACTGCGTTTTTTGAGAAAATAAGCTTTATTTGTGATCACCTATATTTTTCATACATTTTTTTTGTATGGAATTTTTATTAAAAACTTAAAATGTCTGTAACTTTGTTAATACTGCGTTTTTTGAGAAAATAAGCTTTATTTGTGATCACCTATATTTTTCATAATTTTTTTTTGTATGAAATTTTTATTAAAAACTTAAAATGGCTGTAACTTTGTTAATACTGCGTTTTTTGAGAAAATAAGCTTTATTTGTGATAACCTATATTTTTTATAAAAATTTTATTTATGTACGGAAATTTGACTAAAAACTTAAAATGGCTGTAACTTTGTTAATACTGCGTTTTTTGAGAAAATAAGCTTTATTTGTGATCACCTATATTTTTTATAAAAATTTTATTTTTGTATGAAAATTTTATTAAAAACTTAAAATGGCTGTAACTTTGTTAATACTGCGTTTTTTGACAAAATAAGCTTTATTTGTGATCACCTACCTATATTTATGGTAAAAATTCGATTTTTTTAATGAAAATTTTATTAACTTTGTTAATACTGCGGTTTTTGAGAAAATAAGCCCTATTTGTGATCACCTATATTTTTGATAAAAATTCGATTTTTTAATGAAAATTTTATTAAAAACTTAAAATGTCTGTAACTTTGTTAATACTGCGTTTTTTGAGAAAATAAGCTTTATTTGTGATCACCTATATTTTTCATAATTTTTTTTTTGTATGAAATTTTTATTAAAAACTTAAAATGGTTGTAACTTTGTTAATACTGCGTTTTTTGAGAAAATAAGCTTTAATTGTGATCACCTACCTATATTTATGGTAAAAATTCGATTTTTTTAATGAAAATTTTATTAACTTTGTTGTTTGTGATCACCTATATTTTTGATAAAAATTCGATTTTTTAATGAAAATTTTATTAAAAACTTAAAATGGCTGTAACTTTGTTAATACTGCGTTTTTTGAGAAAATAAGCTTTATTTGTGATCACCTATATTTTTCATACATTTTTTTTGTATGGAATTTTTATTAAAAACTTAAAATGTCTGTAACTTTGTTAATACTGCGTTTTTTGAGAAAATAAGCTTTATTTGTGATCACCTATATTTTTCATAATTTTTTTTTGTATGAAATTTTTATTAAAAACTTAAAATGGCTGTAACTTTGTTAATACTGCGTTTTTTGAGAAAATAAGCTTTATTTGTGATCACTGATTTTTATAAATTTTTTTTTTGTATGGAATTTTTATTAAAAACTTAAAATGGCTGTAACTTTGTTAATACTGCGTTTTTTGAGAAAATAAGCTTTCTTTGTGATAACCTATATTTTTTATAAAAATTTTATTTATGTACGGAAATTTGACTAAAAACTTAAAATGGCTGTAACTTTGTTAATACTGCGTTTTTTGAGAAAATAAGCTTTATTTGTGATCACCTATATTTTTTATAAAAATTTTATTTTTGTATGAAAATTTTATTAAAAACTTAAAATGGCTGTAACTTTGTTAATACTGCGTTTTTTGACAAAATAAGCTTTATTTGTGATCACCTACCTATATTTATGGTAAAAATTCGATTTTTTTAATGAAAATTTTATTAACTTTGTTAATACTGCGGTTTTTGAGAAAATAAGCCCTATTTGTGATCACCTATATTTTTGATAAAAATTCGATTTTTTAATGAAAATTTTATTAAAAACTTAAAATGGCTGTAACTTTGTTAATACTGCGTTTTTTGAGAAAATAAGCTTTATTTGTGATCACCTACCTATATTTATGGTAAAAATTCGATTTTTTTAATGAAAATTTTATTAAATTTGTTAATACTGCGATTTTTGCGAAAATAGGCCCTATCTGTGATCACCTATATTTTTGATAAAAATTCGATTTTTTAATAAAAATTTTATTAAAAACTTAAAATGGATGTAACTTTGTTAATACTGCGTTTTTTGAGAAAATAAGCTTTATTTGTGATCACCTACCTATATTTATGATAAAAATTCGATTTTTTTAATAAAGATTTTATTAAAGTTTATTAAGTTATCAGTACGGGGCAGAACAAAAATTCATGTTTTCTGTTGCACCTGGCGATAACCTGAGATCAACTACAAAATAGATTTTATTTTATATTTAAAATATTTAATTAGGCAGTCTTAAAACTTGAAACTGAAAACTTGTACAAATTAGTTATCCAACTTTAACTTCCATTTTTTTGCATTCTTCCTAGAAAACTCAATTTCAACCTCTGACCTTTCGTCAGCTTGCGTCACATGACAAACAGAAAAATGTCTACTAAATATTTGGCACTTTGTTTTGGTAGAAAAACTGCATCACTGCAAAGTATTTTGATTTTTATTAACTCCTTTTGTAATCCTCTCATACCTAACCTAGCCTAAGTCTTTTGCATTTTCCATTATGCACCAATAATAAAAAATCCATTTTGAAATTTAATTTTATATAATAATTTTATTTCTTTATTTTTCTTTATTAATATTCTTTTTAATACACTTACACATTAGGGTTCAGCTAAATTAATGATTTTCATTATTTATCATCATGATCATCCATCATCAATATTATTGTTAAACCTGATTAAAATTATAGTTTATATACATAAAAATGTATTAACTCATACGAAATTTAACAAAATTAAATAAAAATGTTTACTATTAATTTACTCGTATCAACTATATTTAACAAATTAAATAAAGATTAACTTATTAAAAACCCAATATATCTTTATAATAATAATGGTTTTTATTTAATTCTTAGCACACAATTAAATAATTATTATTACTTTTTAGGGTTTAACTCATTATTTATTTTATTTATTTTTTCAATTATATTTTTTTTTTATATAATAATTTTTAACATGATTTTATGTGGGTGTGTGTGTTTGTTTTTAGTTTAATTTATGATTCTTAATGTTTAATGATTGCGTTTACATACGATGTATTTATTATAATTTTATTTATAATTGTATATATTTGTTAATAATACATATAGCGTGAGCAGAGAAAGGAGAAGGTATTTCAATGAACTGAAGCAATAAGATTTAAAGGAAATCAAAAGCAGTGTTAAGAGTGTAAAGCGGGACATTTAAAAAATTTTTGAAAATTTTTAAGACAATTTTTCCTCGATGGCTATTTAAAATATTTTTTTTTTAATTTATGGACAAGACTTAATTAGGGCGCTATACTTAAATAAAAGCGTTAGAGAGGTGGTAACTTATATGGTTAATAAAAAATAAACAAAGTAGAGATAAAATCGCTAGATATACCTGAACAAAATTAAATGAAAGTTTTGGCTAAAAATTTTAATTTTATTACAGTTCACTTGGGTCCAATATGTTGGTACCTTTGTGTTACCTGTAAGTAGAAGAAAGAAAAGAAAGTATAGGTAGAAAAGATAAAGATAAGATGCAGGAAAATGTTTCGCATAAAGAAAGAGAGTTAGGCAGACAGACACAGACGATTGGAAGAAAGAAAGTGGCCATAGAAGCCTCACTGGCTGAGACATACAATCAGTTGAGTAGTGAGAGTAAAAAGGAATTGATCCTGCTTGGTTCCAATAATGAAACATTAGAAATACCGTCGTCCTAGGTGCTGAAGACGTCGACATTTCAGTTCAGGGAATAGGCAGAGGAGATGTTCGACCGTTTCCTACTCTTCTTCATCTTGGCAGCTTTTGGGAGGCCAATTCTTTTCGCATGGGCTTCAACAAAACAGTGCCCAGTGACTGTTGTTATTAGGTCGAAGCCGTTTTCTTCTGACCTAGTAAGGGCCGGATCGTAATTGCAGTTAAGCAAGTCGACTCGTTGGACTATCTGTCAACTTCGAGTTACATGCAATGCCTTATTGTTTTGTAGTTTTTTGTTTTGTTAATATTTTTTATGAAATAAAAAAATTTTTCGTAAAAATGGAAAGTGAAATTGTTATTTTAAAAAAATTTATGAAATTTACTGACTTTATGCAAATAATAGGTGTCATCCCGTACTCAGCATTGGGATCCCAATTGTACCGAAAACTGTCCCCGTACTGCAAGATTGGGTAAAATAGAGTAATTTTGAGAGAAAGTATTCTTCTTCTTGCACGAAACAGCCCAAACTTTTTCTTCGGGTTAATTGTGTAAATGCAAAACAATCAGTTGTTTGAAAGTAAACAATAGAAAATTAAAAAAATTCGAATATAAAGTTAGTTTTTTTGTGTTCCCGTACTCTTATCTCTAAGTCCAAATTTATACGATGCCATTTTTTCATGTCTATTTTAAAGTTGCAGCGAATTTCATGGCACATTTTTACGATGATATTTTTCATGCAATCAGCTTAAATTTGTTTTTGACATTTTCTTTTGATTTCATATTTATAATTTTTATTGTTTGTGCGTTATTGCAAAAAAATACATATGTATATGCGCTCGTACTAAAATACAAAATAAATAAAAATGAGTCAAACAAAGAATTAAATTTTTCAAGAAATTATTAAAATCATACCGAAATGTATACATAATTAAGCCAAACAATTTCATTTTTGAAAATCCACTCTGAACGAATGAAAATTCCACAAAGCAACTGTCAAGAAATCCCCTCAAACCATGCCATTTTATGTACCCCCCTTGCTTCTCTACACCTTTTGCCAACAAACAAAAATTGCATGCAACCAGTTTCATAAAAAATTTCATAAAAAATTTCATGGTGTAAGTTGGCTCTAAGAGTGTTTTTTTTTATTTTCTCTCATTTTACCAAACTTTTCCCCAAAAGTACGGGATCACACCTAATAGTTTGTACATAATGCATTAATTAGCTTCTCCATTTCGCTTGTTTAACAAATTGATATAAATTAGTAAACATGACAGAGATAAGACTACGTACGTAAAAGTAATCGACAACTAAAATATAAATTTTATCAATGAAAAAGTGGTGTTAAAAAATGGTTTTAAAAAAGCACATCGATAAAAACCTACATATTCAAAGTAAACTCAAAATAAAAATAACTCTTCTGTACTCAATTTTGCACTTTCTGCTAACATTTAAAAAATTCTGTATTTTTAGTACTTGGTCCATAGCCATTTATTTTGTTATAAACTATTTATATGTTTTCGCATACTTTCTACCAATTTTTGTATAATTTCATATAGGATTTTTTTAGCCAATCCAGCTACACATATTTTTCTAATTTGGTAAAAACAAATCTGGACAGATATTTTTATGGATATATTACATAAAGAATTGTTTCTTTATATTCGAACTATATAACAGGTTGCTTTGTAAACACGAAGATCTGACTGCAGCCATAATTTCCGGCAACATAAAATATTTAAGACTAGAAAATGGCTGGAGGTTTTGTGATGTGTTTCATACAAAATAGTCACTAAAAGTTTAGTGCCTTTATTTTAAAAGCTTTAATTGTTAAAGTAAAGTAAAATTCCACCAGATTAAATTCTACAGTTTATAGATTTTACTTTTATTGCACTTTATATAGAAAAAGCTGATTTGTTTTGTTTTCACGAACCTATTTTTCACTGAAAAGTATACGGAAATGTACATATGTTCGTAAGTGAAAAAATCTGGAGTAGCATACACTCAACTTTTCCATACCCAATGTAAAAAGATATTTTTATGGATATATTACATAAAGAATATAAGTTCAAAGTATATTCGAATCGAAAAATTAATTATTTTAGGTTTGGGGTGCTAAGTAGACTACCGCTTACCCCTTCCCGATTATGCCCAAAATTAATACAGCTCTTCATCTCCATATACCAAAGGCACATACTAAATTTCATTTTAATATGTCATACGGTATGACCTGTATAGCGTTCACAAAATTTTGGAGTTAGTAACCTACCCCTTGCTCCCTCCCGATTATGCCTAAAATTTTTACAACTCTTTATCTCCATATACCAAATGATATATTTTGATATGTCATACGGTGTGACCTTTAGAGCGCTCATAAATTTTGGGGGTAGGGAAATTACTCCTTGTCCCCTCCCGATTATGCCCAAAAACTATACAGATCTCCATCATCATATAGCAAAGGTACATATTAAATTTTATTTTGATATGTCAGTTTGACTTGTACAAACACAAAAATAGTGGCATACATAACCACCCACCCACTTACCCACAGACATCATCGCGAAAATAGCCAAAATGAATTCTGGAGACCTCAAAACGTATAAATCCGTCGAAATCCCGACCTCGATTTTGTTCATGATTACTATACTTTACCTTATACTACGCATGGTAAAGTAAAAAAGGAACAGTAAACAATTGGGAAAGCGTTAGTTTTCACTAAACGTGAGCATAAAACGTCTTGTTAGACTAACTTCATAATGTTCAATAATGAATTGGTCTCTTTTTTCTTGTACTTGATTCCATGTGTATACAAATATTGTTGTGCTCTTAAATAAAAACATACAATAGCATTTGCTCTTCTTCCAACCAATGCAATATTTGTTGTTGTTTGAAATAAAATTTCAGTAGTGAATATTTTGTTTCAATAGTGTCTCTTGATATGAAATACTGTTATAGCAGACAACATGTATGTAAATGTATGATGTTAAAAGCAAGGGTTTGTACTTTGTACTTTAGTTATTTTATATTAATTTGCGCGTTGAGTGGTTGAAAATAGAAAACTGTAGTAGCTTGAATTTTTTTAGTTTTTATTGATGAATAAAAAAAATCTAATTTAATTTAATCTCTCAAAAATCAGAGATTTTACTCTCAAGAAAATTTAAGTAAAATGAACTAGTGAACAATATGAAATGCTCAGCATATTTATTGCACTTGATAAAACTGTCCGGTCAAATCAAGTGCACTGATTTGTTCTCTGTATTTACTGTTTAGTAATATTCCACTACACATACAATCAATATTTGCGTTGCAAAAACATGCAATACTGTACACTTTTTAACATCTTGCGCTCACGTTTGGTTTTCACATTTGTTTTTGTGAACTTATTGTATTCAAATTGCTGTTATACTTAGACTGCTTTTACAATAGACAGAAACAGGGCAGACATTTTTTAAATTATCTTTGTTCTGTCTTAATGCTTTTACAATTGGACATAAACAAGACGGACAGATTTTTGCACATTCTATTTTCGAATTTATTTACTTTACATGTGTGTGTGTGTGTGCTTGAAAATCTGTGGTAATTGTACTTTGTTGAGACATTTTAAGCAAATAGACGCCGACTTGAGTAATATAATGTTAAGCAACATAGAAAAAAGCGAAAAGCAGAAAAGAGAAACGAAAAAATGTCCAGTGCAATAGACATGAAATACACACTCTACCTCTTCAACCCCTTGCCAACTAATCTCGTCTGCCTGCCCTGTTTCTGTCCTATTGTGAAAGGGGACTTACGGTGACCATGAAAAAGAAGTGTATATATATTTACATATAAATATGTATATTAATAAAAATTATATATTAGAAAAACTAAAAAAATATGAAGTTTTTAATATTTATATAAGTTAATACATATTTATTTTTTTTTTAACTGATATAACCCCATTGGAAGCCTTTTTTGTTTAAAAGATTTAAAATTCTATTTTGCGATTAAGAACAATTCTATAATTTCCAATATTATTTGAAATTCTTCGAAACACGAAAAATTACATCAACCATTTAAAATAATCAAATTAAATCCAGTGGTTTAGCGAGGAACCAGCGCCACTAATGCCAGGCGAAGTAGTTAGCCCGTTTACTCTGCTTACACTTAGGACTACTGATGTGGCATACCCAACAATACCTACATACATCATTCTACAGACACTAATATCTTATGTTAACTTGATACAATTGGCAACCACTATTCTCTAGTGTTTTCTCTAACCCTAAGTAATACAGAAAATTACCTCTTTCTACGATAAAAACTTTCTCTTCGTTACTAAGAACAAAATTATGTTGAATGTTCTAACCTTATTGGTTGGTAAAGGTTATGAAGATATGGGTCAATTGCTCCCTTCGTAGGACATTCCCATATTAAATTCACCAGGTAAATTCATGAGAAATAGATTGGATTGGGATTGGCGGTATTTCTTCAAGAGCTGGCGAATATATACGTGCGGAGCTAGCTGCCTAAACCACTGGGAACTTTAAGGACAGGACTACATTTACATATGAACACTCTTATATAAAGTATTTCTTTTCCTATCACCAAAAAAAAGGTTACAGTTTCCTATAGAAATGTTATGCAATTTTAGGTCTTATTGAGTTTTTTCTAAATATTCTGGAAATAATAAAAAAGGGAACAAATGGGGCATGTATTAAGGGCCTGTTTCACAATTATATTTAAAACAAATATTCTTTTGTCATTGTGAAACTGCCGGTAAGAAAAGTGTACACATAGTGTACGGAAAAAATGTGTACAAGACGGTAAAATAGTGTACTGTCCACTATAATAGTGTAGTGACGAAATTTAAAAAAAATATGTATACATACTCGTATGCAGTTCACATGTTGCACAACTCTTATTTAAATTATAACTTTGTCTTTTCATTGTTTGGTCTAAATAGTGTTTTCACAAAATTAAACTTTTAATTTATATAGATTTTAAAAATTTATTATAATACCTTTCGTTGCATCGTTAATTTCTTAATTTTTATTTAGAGAATAAAATTTTAAATTATTTTTTGTAATGAGTTTACATAAACCTTAAATAATATTATATAATTAATATTTTAATGTTAGTTCTGAAACCTTGCTTCACATGATGTTTTTTAAAAGTTGGAAAATGTTGAATGAACTAAAGTTATTTGCGCAAAAGTATAAATATAATAAAAACTAATATCTTTATTTTTTTTTAACTAAAAAAATATTGATTAGTTTTAAAAAATATTAAATCATTTACCTCTAAAAAATTTAACTCTTTGTTTTAATATTTCAATGTATTAAAAAAAATGTCACTTATTTATTATTGAAGATTTTTCTAAACTAACAAATATACAAAGAAAATTATTTTAAAATGGATTATTAGTTTTGTAATTCGTACAAATTAGATTTTAGCATTAATTGATAAAAAAAAATCAATTATTTAAACTAATTAAGTTCTTTTAGATTGTCGGATTTTTTATTATTTAAAACTTTATTTTATTTTAAATAGGATTTATGGCATACTTGTGATTTTCATTGGCATTGAATTTTGATTAGCATTTTCGCAACTAATTACAAAGAGAAAAGCTTTAACTACCATGTAATGCTATTGATTTTTTTTTAATTACAATTATTTTTACCAATAATGTAAAATTGTACATAACGCCTAAGCCAAACTGATGCTGATGGTACGAGATGATTAACAACCCGCTATTACTGCTACACAGGGGTATAACATCGTTTATTGTAAATTCGTTCTTTTTATTTCGAAAAATTGCGACAGTTAATGATAATGCTTTGAAATTGTTTTAGCATTGGTTAATGATAATGATTTTGTTTTTTAAATAATTACTAATTAAATAACTGAAAAATTCTTTAGCATTATTTATAAACTAATGCTAATGAAAATAATGCATTACTCTAATGTATGATTTTATATAGAAAGTATGAAATTTATTCGATACTGTTTAAATCATGCAATTGAAGAAAAATCGCAGAAGAAAATCTGTTCTACATTTGGCTACGAGAACAAAAGTTCTGTAATAGCCACCAAAGTAAGTTGAAACCATATACAATTCAAAACAAAATCAATTAAATAGTCATCTTAGTAAAAAGGTTGATGTTATAGTTTAGTTCTGCTTCTCGAGACAAACTGTTATGTAAAAGCTGGAGGGGTTTTCACACCATATACGAGTATATATATGTATTTAAAAATCGAAAAAGGTCCCTTCGATTTGGTTATTGTCTTTAAGTCTCACTCATATAATTTTTTAACCTGATTAATAGTTTCGGAGATAGTCAATTCAATAAGTTGTGGCAATAAGATGTGACAATGCACCGGAACTAATCGGAATTTTTTTTTTTAAATTTCGTAGTGATACTGGTATTCAGCGTCAGTGAACTGAAGAGTAAACCACTGTGTAGAATGGTGTTGCTGAACGAATGAATAGGACTCTCGTTGAAATGGCCAGGTTTTTATAGTTGAAGCAAATTGACCAGAATTTTTATGGGCAGAATTAATTCGTACCGCAACCAATAAACTTAAATATTTACCCCTATCGTGAATAAGTAGGGAAACTTTTATTTCCATGAAAAGTTCATTCCTCTCGAAGTGGAAATTGCAATCGTGAAGTTTACTTGGAATGTCCATTGAACATCTGTTCAAAATAAAGTAAGCTATTCATGCACATTGAATGTAAATAAATCAGTCGAGAGACTCACACACGTAGGGTTCCGCACTATAGCACTGTCCTATGATGTACCCTTTAATTTTTAAATATTTTTTGTACTAAAGCATAGTACTAATTACCCTGTGTAAATATCAAGGGTCTGCCTATAACGTTTAGAAGAGAAGGTCAAATTCTTCAAATTCGCAACATCTAGGAAAAACCCTTTTATTTTTAGTAAATTTATTTTCGTTACTTGTTGTTACAGTAGATATTGTAAAACTTAATCACTTAATCTGTCTATATTTTAAGTGTCAGCCTATTACTATTCAAATATAAGGACTTTCTATGAAAATATCAGAAGCATATTTATTGCGGCTCAAAAAATACGACAATTTAAGTGAAAAACACGTTCTTGCGGAACACCCTGCAAATGTTATAGCGGCGATGCCAACACATATACAGCAAAAATTTCAAGAGTCTACCTATTGCCGTTCAAAAAATAATTCCATATACGCCCAAATCATGTCACTGTCGGAACACCCTTTAATTTTATTATTTGTTATAGCGGTCATGGTAATTCCCTTTCTATGAATATATCAGGAGTCTACCTATTACGTTTCAAAAAATAAGGAAATATACGTAATAAACATGTCACTGTTGGAACACACTTTTATTTCCAGTAACTATCATAGTGGTCGTGACAAATTATCTTCTGTACAAATTTAAAAAGTCTATCTATTATGGTACAAAAAAGAGGCCATATTCATGCAAATCACGTCACTGTCGGAACACCCTTTTTACTATTTGTTATAATGACCATAGTAGTACACCTCCTGTAAAAATTTCAAGAGTCTACCTATTATCGTTCAAAACTTAGGCCTTATACGTGCAAATCACACCACTATCGGAACACCCTTTAATTTTTAGGTTTATTTTATTATACTTGCTTATATAGTGAAATAAGTTTAATTACTGTTTGTAAATTTTAAATGTATGCCTCCTACTGTTCAAGAAATAAACACATATAGGTGAATAGCACATCTTAATCGGGACACCCTATAAATTTTAGTATTTGTTGCTACAGCGGCAACAGTTATATGTCCAAGAGTCTACGGTTCCAGAGAAAAAAGGCGCTGACAAACGGTCAGACATTGTAGCGAAAACAATATGGTAAAGGTGAAAAATTTCAGAGGGAAAAAACTATTCACTATAAGGGGAATTTATTGTTGACGGGAAAATGTTTGAGGGAATTATTCACTATTGAAACATTAGTGAAAATTGATAGCTGCAATGCAATAAGAATATGAATGAAACATGGTATTTGTTGGATAATAAAAACCTATGAATTTCAAATAGGTATGAGGTTATTTGCATAGAAAGTGAATTAAAAAGAGCCCAAAGGTCCGCTCATTCACCTACGTTAAAACTAGCAGTTATTCTATACAATTTCTGCCTCATATCATTGGATTTATTCTTAGGATCTGGAACATTAAGATATACTTTTGCTAATATTGAATGCTTCGACATGAATTGTTTTTTATTTGTATAAGAATTTTTTCAGGATATTCCTTTAAATTATAATTATTTAGTCTTAAGTTCTTTATTATAAAGAAATAAGAAAAATTAGACACTAGCAGAGAATGTAATGCATAACTTTAATTTATGTATTATACAATTTTATTTATCTTGAAACGTTTAGATACTTACATTTTTACCTTATCTTTCAATTTGTAACCAATGCGTCACTTACACCATGAAATCGTTTCATAAAATTTCTTCAATTCTCTTTTCAACTTTCTGTCCATCACAAAACCGGTTTCATGCAACTGATTTCATTAAAAATGTCATCGTGTAATTTTGCCATAACAAAATAGCTTTCGAAGAATTTCCTAACGCGTTTAGCGTAACTGACGCTTGTTTTCGTACTACAAAGTTAACCTTTCGAAAGGGATTTTGTTTTTCGTAACACAGAGTGGCTTTGCACGTTCGTAACAAATTATAGAAAATCTAGTAGAAAAAATATGTTCAAGAAACCTCAGAACCAACGAAGGTGCCACTACAACATGAAATTTGCTTAGAGAAGCAAAAAAGATTAATAAAACAAAATATAAGGAAATACTTGGTTCTCTTTTACATCTGTCAGTCTTTAACCGTTCGGATATCAGTTATAGCGTGAATTTCTTGTCGCTATTTTGCGAGAATCGACGTTAACAACACTGTACATTGGCATTACAAATTGTTAGATACTTAAATACGACAAAAAACTAAATCTATCTGATAGCGCGAAATATCTAGGCATAATATGAGATAGTAAACTTTCCTGGAAAATGAATGTTCAGGCTAGAGCGTCCAAAGCTATGACGGCAATATATGTATATAAGAAAGCCATTGGCACGACCTGGGGGATGAGCCCAAGGAATATAAATTGGCTGCTTGAAGCAGTAATCAAACCAATATTATTTTATGGTGCAACTGTCTGGTGGAGAGCACTAGATTTTAGGACAAACGTCTCTATTATAGAAAGGGTGTTGCACACTATGGCGATCCTTATAACTGGAGCCATCAAGTCAACACCAACGAAGGCGCTTTTTGAAATACTTAACTGGTTACCGGTAGATTTACTGGCCAGGTATGTGGCACTAAGGACAGCTGTTAGACTAAATGTTGTAGGTGCATGTAACCATAGATCATGGGGACATGCCAATATTCTAGGAACAACGATTGTTATTCCTGAGCTCTTAGACTACTGCACCCCGTCACATCAGGGATACTCTCTAACTCCCCGAACTCTACTGGTTTACACAGATGGTTCCAAAAGGGGAACGAGAGTGGGAGGTGGAGTCTATATAGAGGAGTTTGGAATTAGGATATGTTTCAGACTTCCGAATGACTGCAATGTCATACAAGCAGAAATATCTGCTATTAAAAAGGCGGCTAACTGGCTAAAGTACCACAGGATATCAGACAGAGATATCTGAATTTGTACTGATAGTAAAGCCGCTATCATGTCCCTTATAGGTGTGTATAGCACATCAAATCTTGTCCTTGAATGCCGGACATCCTTAAATGAGATGGCGGATAATTCGACAGTCACCCTTAAATGGGTGAGGGGACATGGGACTAATCAAGGCAACTGTGCTGCCGATGAACTAGCCAAGAAGGGAACACTATTGCACGATGATGCCATAGACATCTATTGTGGCATTCCCCTCTCGGCCTGTTTACACCGCATCAACTTTGCCCTTCACAACATAGCTCAGGCCAGATGGTCCAATGAGTCGACTTGCTCGATCGCAAGGACAATCTGGCCCTCGATGGACCAAAAGAAAACTGTCTCACTATTTCGGCTGCAGGAAATGCAGATACGCGACTTAATAGCAATAGTCACTGGGCATTGCTTATTTGGAGCCCATGCAAGCAGGATGGGTATCCCCTATAATGACTTCTGTAGAAGTTGCCTTCTCTGTCATTGCCCTGCATTAGAACTCTGTCGCCTACAGTACTTGGGACGACGATGTTTTAAAAGCCTCTCGTGTGTTTCATCTCTGGAACCAATCAGGATTAACTCCTTTTTAAGGAACTGTGGTTGGTTTTCTAACCCTCTCCCAACTGAAGTGACATAGTTGCTCATCAACATATGTCACGTCCAATAGTGTCTTCACAGCTAGCACCTTCCCACCTTCTACCCACTTCTTTCTCTAATTTCTCACTTCTTTCACTTCTTTCTCTAATTTCTCAGTCTAATTTTGTTTTCTATTTTCTCTGTATATCCCTCCTCTTATCCGCAGGTATCACAAAGGGACCAACATAATGGACCCAAGTGAGCTATTTCATTCTCTTTCTCCTCCTCTATTCAAGCTGCCTGCTTAACCTAACCTAACCTAAATACGACAAAGAGTTTTAAGTTAGTTAAGTGCCCCGGTAGGCTAGTAGGTAATGTGCCAGCTACTCTATCAGTCTGGGTGTTGTGGGTTCGATTCCCACCAAAGACTCTGGACGTTTCACTACAACGAGTGCAGAAGGTCTCCGTTACTATGCTCGGTTAATTAAGTTAATATATAATTTGTAATTGTATTGTCACATTTAAAAATAAATAAAATAAATAATTTAAACTGCTAAATTAAAGAAAAAATAAAATAATTAAACAAAATATCTCATTAATTCAAATTTTTATTTTCATTTATTTATTTACTTTTATTTTATTATCATTGAATTTATTATATAATTAATTTCACACTTACAACTAAAATAAAAGACTGAAATTTAAATTTGGCATAAAAAACTTAAATTAAAAACAACAAATTATTTTGGTTAAAAAAATCTAACAAAAAAAATTTAACACTAGAATAAACATACATTTATAAAATTACTTCTTTGCACTTGAAATTAAAAGTTTTTATAAATTTCGAAAAAAAAAAATTATTAAATATAGCCTCAACAAAATTTAGAAACCAAACCAAAATAATAAGCTTATCAAGTTTCGATTTAAAAATGTTTTTGAATAGTTGAATAAAAAAAATGAATAAAAAATTACGTTTACATGTATAAAATTATTAAATTCACATTTAATTGTATTTTAGATTTACAACAAAACTTAAGACAGTTGTATTCGGTGGAATTTGATATTTGAGCCAAGTTTTTAAGTCCCTGTTTTTATGCAACTGAGCTATGTGATTTCTCAGACTTAAACTACAAAATTGTCATACAATGTAGAAAAAAGAATTTTAAAATTTATTGCAATGTTTTTGTGACGTTTGTATTTTAAAAATACATCAATTATCTAGAAAAAAGATTAAGGTGCTGTTTATGTATTGTAAATCCAACAACGCGTCTCAAAATCTTGTATAATAATAATTCAAAAAATTGATGGATGTATGGATTATTAGCTTGCAATGCAGAAACAGCCCATACGATGTGATTATTAACAAGATAAGCGGGACATTTTTGAGATAAAATCAACTTTAAATTGTTGCGAACCAAATCTAAAACTTACAGACATGTTCGGAATTAAATTATTTTATGAAATTTTAACGAGGAGGAATTCATAAGATCCATAACATAGTAACACTTTTTAAATGTTTATTTAAAAAAGGAAACATTTTTTGAATATTGTTCTTACAGAATGCTCTGTCTAACATTAACAGCGTTACTTAACACTATTTTTGATTTAATGGAACTGTCAGGGATTCTGAAAAAGCATACAAATTAAGCTTTAAACCAGCAGTATTTTTACACACTTTAATTCATCTCAATTTTTTTTATACATGATGTTCTTTTTGAGATAATTTTTGCCGATGGTTTTGTATAAGAATTAACAACAACACATAGTAAAATTCACTTTAAATTGTTTACTCCAAACCAAAAATATTTTTTGTAAATATGGCCCAATGTGTTGTATTATCATGACGACGGAAAAACGAATATTTTGTACACAAATTTAAAATTTGGTGCGGTGGCACATTCTAAACCAATTCAAAGAAAAGTATTTATATAATTTAAACTTTTTAGATATTTTTTCTTTCTTGCTTTATTTTTTATGGAATTCATCTTCAACCACTAATCTTCTAATAACCTCTTTAAAGCCAAAGAAAAATTTACGTTAAAAATGGTTCGAAATAATTTATGACCACTTTGTACAAATTGGGTATTGTTGCAAAACTTTCCAATTTAGACTTTGATAATCTTGCAGATGCTTATGTCGGGCCTATTCGTTGGAAAAACCATCGGTTAGCAACATCAAAAAAATCAGCTGCAATGGGATTACTATGTATTTCGACTCGAAAAAGAAATCATTCGAATTTGTATTTCTTATACAATGTGTTTCGAAAATGCTTTCTTTCGAATCGAAATACGCAGTAATCTTCCAGCACTTAAGGCCCAACTATAATATGCATAAGCTAGCTTAAGTCAACTTAAGCAACTGTGCAATTACATATAAAGGCCCAACTATAATATGCATAAGCTAGCTTAAGCCAACTTAAGCAACTGTGCAATTACATATAAATCATATGTGGCAAACTATAATGTACTTAACAACACTTTTCGTTGAGTTTCGTCAAATGTCATTTGCTTAAGCAAAGTCCGAAACCGATCGCACATTCCGTACGGAAACAGCTGTTTGTGCTTTGTGTTTTACATATGAATTTACAGTCATAAAAAATTGCAATGGAGAACGAAAGTGAACAAATTATATCTAAATTTAATATAAAATATTTAAAAAAAGAAGTTTCTGTAAGAAAAAAGGGAGGCGTTGTATAATAATCGTAATTAAAAAGACAGAGCATTTTATTGTTTATGAGTTAAGTGATGCAACCGCTGTATTTTTTAGTACTTTTGGCCAAAATTACACAAACAGCAAAAAATGTTAATTTTTCTTTTGAAATTTTCTTAAAACTATTAAAAATAATTATTAATTTGTATATGAATGGTGTTAGGTATATAAAATATGTTTATTTAACACCTTTTTGTTAACAAATTTAATTTATTCAGAACAAAATTATTATTTTTCAAAAGTACGAATAAAACAAATTTGTAACTGTGTCATAATAGTTTTTAGATTCATGTAAGTACATTGTAGCCACCTAAAAGTCTTCAATAAGTTGCTTAAGCATTTGGCAGACTTTTCGTTCATTTTTTGACATTAGCTTAAGCCAGCTTATGCATATTATAGTTGGGGCTTTAGGTATCCTGACAATTATGCATCGTTTGTGCAAAATAATCTTCTAAAAAAAGTTGGAATTTTAAATAAAAAATTTTACGTTTTAAATAAAGTTATATGGATACGTTTAGTAATATTTCACTGTTATTTTTCCATCAGCTAGTAATTAAAAGTAAATGTTCGAATATTCTTAAAACTTGTTTAATTTGCAATTTTTGCAATGCTTAAATTGTTTCGTAGTATTTGGATCAAAGATAATTAATTTTTTAATTTTAAAATTAATTTTAGTTTTTTTGTTAAAAAAAAATGATTTCATAAAGTTTAAGCTTTAAAATTTAATAATATTTTTTTATAAGAAAGATTTAAAATAAAGTTTTTATTTCGTTCATACATACTTAAAAAATTAGTAACATATTTTTGCGTTTCCACATAAAAACATTAGGCATTTTAAGTAGGAATTTCTTGTACATATAAATATTTCGAAAATTCGAAATTAATTTGAAATTTTGAGATAATCCACACGGCTTAAACATTTTCATAACAATGAGATTGTGGTTTGTTTTGTAGCAAACAATAAAATATCAAAATGAAAATGGTTGGTCTTATTTTTTCCACGTATGTAAGTTAATTTACAAAAAAAAACTATTTTAGGAAAATAACTTGAACTTCTTTCGTTTGTAAAAAAATATTTTTTATAGAATTTTTTGAAATTACTTGCATTTTGTTTAAAAGTTACTTATTTCGAACATTTAGAAATATGATAAAGCCAATTAATTTTACTTAATCGAATTATTAACAAAAAATTTCGGAATTTTTCAACTTTCTGAAAGTTTGGTTTGTTTCAATTCAAATACATGAATACAACTGCAGTTGTTTAAAAGGAGCTGCTTAAGGATGGTTATAGTTACAACTTAAAAATATAAACAAAAATCCTTTTTGTAAATGTTTATGCATGTGTTATATGTATGTATGTGTGTATGAGTTTTTAGGTATATAATGTAATGTCAAGTATGGAAGGTATGTCATGGTATGGGTTTCTAATGTTTCAACTAAAGCACTTGGTAGGAATTTTTCAATGATTATGAAATAAAACATTTTCAATTTATATAATAAACATGTAGTATATGTATAAATAATTATATATAAAAATAATACATACATAAGATAATGTTTGATGTTATTTTGTAGTTTTAGTTGTATATAAGACTGGTCTGTTTTTCTTTTAATAAATGCGGGAATATCGGCATTTTGGAGTTTAGTATTTTTTTTACACAAAATCGTTACATCTTAAATAGATTTTATTTAAATTAGTTTTAAATTAACAGGACAAAAATTAAACAAATTAATTATTACAATAAAATGACTACAAATATGTATAATAAAGATTGATTTTAGTTGCTTGTTTCTTTGTTGTTAAATGCCTTCAATTGGATTGGTTGCGATTTTAATTCAATTATTTTTTTAAATATTTTTTTTAGTTATAAAATAAAAGGTTTTGCAGTTGTTTTGAGAGCGAGGAATTTTAACTTTTGTGAATCCAAAATCGAATTGGTTAATAAAATTGATTATTATCTACATATGTACATATGTATGTAACTACACGAATTATTATTGTACATATTAAAAACTATTAGAACCTATAAATTTTGGATTTAAATGGAAAACATTCGTTTTTGTTCGAAAATAGAATATATTTAACTTCAAGTTGATTAGTCAAAAAAATATTCTATTTGAGTTAAAACAGCTGCTTCTCACAATATTCGAAATTCTATCATGTGCCCTGTTTAGAAATACACAATACCTTATGCTCCTCTGTTAATGTTTTAACTGCAAATTCCTTTAATTACTTTACTCTTTTACTTTTTAAATCTAAATATATGTTTTAATGATTTCAGTTAAACAATTTAATTTTAATAAATTTATGTAAATTTTCAACAGATAAAAGAATTATTTTTTTTTTACTTTTATGGCAATTTTAATAAAAATTGATGCATCTTTTATTTCTATTAAAAAAAAAAACCTTTTGTTTTTAATAATAGCTTTTTAGTATGTTGTTGATGAAAATGGCATAAACGAATATGTCACATTTATATTGAATTTTACAAATTATATCAAATGGTTTGAATTTTCGCATGTTATAATTTTAACCTATCAAATGTACACATAATTATTATTAAAGTTCCTTTGTCGAATTTCATAAAAAATAATTTCGTTCAAAAAGGTTTGTAAAAAAATGTCCATACAAAATCTTCTTAAAAAACCTTTTTAAACCAAAACCATTTTTATGAATATAGGCAAATTCATTCGTTTAATTATAACTTATATAAAGTTTAATTTTTTGGGTAGTTTGCTTCAATAAATTCTTATTAATTTAAATGTTAAAAGAAATATGTTTCAAATAGAAAATATACATAAGTAATGAATACAAAATTAAAACATGCACACCAAAGCGATTCCATTCACCACCAGGCGAATTCATTAATTTCCTACGTTGCTCCATGGCACATTTATCAGGTAGCCTCACTACGAAAGGGAAATATTAAGGCAAAAATGTTAAATTTTTTTATATGGTCAAAATTAATATTTAAAAAATTTTTCCCTTAATATTTCCTCTTTGTAGTGAAACCACCCACCTGATAAATGTGCCTTGCGTTGATCCATGGTAAAATAATGCAAGGTAAAGTAATTAGTAAAAATTCATACCAGGTAAACTCAACAGCGAATTCGACATCATATGGTTTTTCTTGAGTGTCAAAATTATATTCGCCTTATTCCTAATTTGTTTTGGGTTTTGTTTATTTTTATATTGTTTACATTTTTTTAAGAAATAAACAAAACAAAAAGTGAAAAAAATTGTAAATTTAAATTATTTTAGTGTTTGTACTGATTAAATGTTTTGAAAACCTTGGCCACAGGACATTGCACTTTTCTGCCAGTCTCTCCTTGTATCATTTAATGTTAGGAATATTTTGATTATGACACTAAGGGTTTTTTTTACACAAACAAAATGCCTGTGGTTGTAGTTGTTGTAGTAATGAGTTTACCTGTATTATTTTACCATGGGCAAATTAATGAATTCACCATTGCAATAATCTAGTGAAAAAATTCGCCTTGATACGCACCTTGTTCTGTCATTGAAGAAAAAATATAAATTTATAAAAACAAAACAACATTTAACAAATTGTATGTGCTTGTCGATGTTAAGTTTATTTATTGCATTAATACACTCAGAGAAATTAAATTTCGAGACTAGATTGCGAAGAAATCTTCAAATATATTATAATTAAATAAAAAACAAACAAAAAATGAAAAGAGCACTTCAACACATACATTTTATTAAAACTAATTAGTAATACGATCTTTTTCCTTATTGTTACTGAACGCCTTGGCGTTTATTGTGACTGTCACACATTCCGTTCAAAATGGTTTCGTTTGATTTTGCTAAAGCTTCTTACAATTTCGTTGATCTTGTCAACGTAAACAAGAGCTTCAAAATTTCAGCTTAAAATGTTTAATAAATAAACAGACAAAAATTTGAATTGGGCAACTATTTTAATTTTCATCAACTTATATTTTTATCATTAAATATTTATATTTATTTATTTTTACTTTGTATATTTTGATATTCATCGGAATTCAGGGAAATAGATAGCAATTGTAATAGGTGACGATAAAGAGTAACAGATTCATTCAATCTTGATCTGTCAGATAATGAACAGAATCTATTTTGTGTAAAAACTTTAAAAACTCAAAGTAGTTTTAATCTAAATTAATTTATTACAAATTGTAGAGTATATTTTGTATTTTATTATTAAAAATGTTTACAGTTCAAAAGTTCAACGCAATATATGTAGATTTTGTTTGAAAAATTAGTAATTTCAACTTAAAGCAAATAATAACATTATATTGTTGGTGTTGAAATCTGTTAAGCTTAATTTAACTGTTCCATCGTTAGTCAAGCTATGCCGTTATCAATTTTATTTTTAAATAGTAAGTATAAATTATAAGAGAACTTGCTAAGAACAATTTTTCGAGCAAATACGAATACGTACAGCAAATGTTTTCTGATTTTAGTTCGAAAGACAAGTATCTAAACATTTTTACCTTAAAGTATGAAATGGAAATAAAAAGCAAATTTTAAATAAAACTTGTTATAAAATATTCATCTTTACTGGTTCTACTATTTCTAAAAGCATTTCTTCAAGAGCTTTTTCAATATTTAACAATTTGATGTGAGTTCTAGATAAATTTGAAAATAACATCTTATGCCCCTATTACGGTTTACAACAACTCAACTCAGTTGAGTTGTCTAAAAGACAACTTAAAGACAACTGCTAATGATGAGTTGTAATTTGAAACAACTTCTACTGATGAGTTTAAATTTTTTAAACTTTTGTTAACCGAACTAACACAATTTACATTCAACTTAAAAGTTTTTGACAAGTTGAGTTGTAATTGATAATACCAAATTGTAAAATTTCAACTGAAGTAGAGTTCAGTTGTAAACCGTAATAGGGGCATTAATTTTGGTAACATTTACTTACATATCCTCGCATTTCTTCTTAAACCACGTAAGCGCAAAGTAATCTTATTTTAGAAAACTAAAAAACTTAACTTTTTAAATATGGGTTTCAAAACAATTTTTTTTTGCAAAACATGTTTGTTCGATTCTCCAAAGGGTGTAGAAACTTTTTGTTTAAAAAAATTTTTTACTTAAAAATAACTGTAGCTAAATCTGTCGCTTACGTGCTTTTGGCACCAACAGCAAATTGGATTTTTTTTAGCTATTTTTGGTTTTTGTCAAATCAATTTCTGTGTGTAGATTAACACTTAATCTTATGTTTATCAGAAATAAACTTAAAACTTTACCAAAAATACTCTGAATGGTCTGAAACTTTCCAGATTTATTTTGATATCAATTAACAATAATTTAGTGGTTGAGACTTTAAAATTTCCAACTTGAAATATAAAAACCAGTGTATTTTGCATGCAGATGTCATTTGCATGGCGCTTACGAGGTTTTGAAAGTAGCTTTATTTTTTTTTCATACAAATTTGTTAAGATGAGAATGTAGTCTGGTGGCAAATGTTATTTTCTATCATAAAAACCAAAAAAGTCAATTTCGAAAAAAATGGCGCTTACGTGGTTTAAAAAGTAATGCGACGATATGTTATATGTAAACATATAACAGAGTATTAAAATTATTGATAAAAATCATCTAATACGAAATGTAATTTCGAGAGATTTTACACCAAACATTAATAATTTCATTTTTTTAGCTTATGTACTCCATACAAAATTAATGCTTTTTGAATTGCAATGAAAAAATATGTACTTATATATTTAACCACCCTTAATCTACGTTTCGATTCGAGTCGAAATTTTTTTTTTCGTTTGGAAACTTTGGTATTCTGCGTTCCGTTCCGTTCCGTCCCGTTTCCTTTTTATTTTTTACGATTGCATGCATTACGATGGTAGTTAAATTTTCGCAAAACATTAATTTATAAAAGGAAAGTTTTTGATTTTGGTTTTGTGTAATTGGATTTAAGTTCAAATAAAATAAATATTATTTTAATTATTAATTTCTTTTGTACTGAAAATCTAGTTTTAATTAATTTATTGCAATTCGAAAACAACACCAGAAAGGTATGAAAAGCAGGGGTCTAATCACCGCATTCGATATCGAATCTCTCGCATTTTTTCATTTTGGTATTATGGCACTCGATATCGAATAAAAAGTATCGTAATTTCATTAGAAAAGAAATGTTTTTAAAACGAGTTTTTTTTTTGTTCATTTGTTGACATATTTTTAATCTATTATAATTCGATATAAATGGTATAATATGTATTACTCGACTTGTGTCGAAATGTTATTCGATACGATAGTTTACTCGATATCGAATGCGGTGATTAGGCCCCTGGAAGGGTGCAAACGCAGTCATTTCTTCTTGAAATTTAAACAAACAAATACTATCTCTGGCGCTACAGAATTCTTAACAATAGTTGGGTCCAAACAATGAACCTCTTAATTATTTTCAGGATATTTTGTCTTTCCACAATTAAGTTATGTGTTTATTTAACATTTAATGTTTTCGCAATATAAAATTTTTATTTTTTTATTTAAAAAAAAAATTAAGTTTTTATGAAAATGTTCACCAAATTGTATATTTGGTTTTTGTTCTCATTTCATAACAAAACATCTGGTTTAAAAATACTATTGTCTTCTTCTTCTTTTTCTTCGGGTTCAGTTTTTTCTTAAAATACTTTTTTGTAACTAAATGCAGAATAGGGGTGAAAATATTCACTATTCTAAATTATCTAGACACAAAAGACTCAAAAGTCGTTTAAAAATGGCGCTACAGGTGCACGCCACTATTAAACAAAAATAAGATTTAGCAACTCTGATCGCATGGAAAAAAAATATTTCTTTTAATTTTTTTGACAAACACATCTCATCGACACTTAACACGCTTTTTGAGCACACGTGCCATTTTTGACAGATCGAACGACTAACTATGTATGGTAGGCTTATGGTGTTATGTTATTTCTCAGAAAAACTTAAATTTTTCTCCAGGAGAAAGAAAAATGGTAAAATTGGCTGTTTCAGCTTTCCTAAATTCATAATTTTATTAAAGATTGACTAATTTACCTTCTAACAAATAAATTACAATTTTAACATTAAATATTAATTGGAGAATCAAGAAAGAATATTTTCAACTTATTTTTCATTAATATACATTTTGGGATTTAGTGCATTTAAACGTTTCACGTTGTGTTTTAAAAACTAAAGAAGACCTTTCTGAAATAACAAAATATAAAAAGGAAATTGTTTCAAATAGTTAAAGAAACTATAAAACTTAGTCAAAGTGTTGGAAACTTTTCTATCTTCAACAGGGCCTTCTATTTATAATCCTTATGTAACAGTTATAATAATTATAAAAATAATGGAAAAATAAAAGGAATTTAAAAAAGTTTTCTTTGTACTCTCTACCTTTCTGTTCGTTAAAAAATTTACTTCAAAGTTCTTACTTGCCCAGTTCGCATAATATAAATCGATCGATTGAGTAGTATGAGAGAATGAGAATAAAAAAAACAATAACGTACAAATAAAATTTCTCTGAGTGTAAAGGTATCTGATTTTTGTATAAACAATTTTTAACTGTTGTGTGGTGAAAAAACTTTACTATTTTTCAATTTTTTAAAATGTTTTTTTATTAATTTATTGTTTTTTTTATATTTTTATGTTAAAAGCAAATCGTTATTATCAGTTTGATTTGTTAATTTATCATAAAAGGTTTTAATTTTTCAGTTTTTTTTTTCTTTTGTTTTATACTTCATTCTTGTCTAAATTGTGTAAAAAAATTTGGTATTTGTTATTTCATTTCCATTTTATATATATAATTTATGTATATAATTTTATTGTTTATTTGTTTTAATTAATTTTGGTTTGAATAAAGAATTTTTGTTTTTTTGTTTTTCTTTCTTAAAATAAAAAAAGATTGCCTATTTATAATAAATATACATATTTTTGTTTTATATAATTTAATTATACATATATGCACTGAGGCATATACACGTAAATATTGGCGTTGTTAAATTTTGCTTTTGTTGTTTTTGATTTTAAAACTAAACAAATAAAAACAACAAAAAACAATATTTCAGTTCCATAGAGTAGAAGTAATTATAGAGAAAAATAAGTAGGAAAAATAGGAAATAAAAGTTATTTATATTTTTTATCATGTAAATTAAGGAATTTGTTTCATTTTTGTTTTTGTATGTGTAAATATTTGTATGTAAGTATGTATATATGTATATAAAGAACTTAAAGTATTATACCTAAATATTGAATATTTATAAACTTATCCTAATCTTGCACCTCTCGATAGGGCACCTCAGACGTCACTGAATAAGATTCAAAGTAATGATTTAAAAATTCAAACGTTGGTCTCTTCTCCGGTACAGCATCCCAACATTGCAACAATAAGTGATAAATATTATCAGGGAAATAATGATTTGTAGGCTTTGGCATACGGAAGCCACGTTCAATATTCTCTATGACTTCACGACTATGCATACCAGGATATGGCACTTGTCCGTACGTAAATAATTCCATGAGCAGTATACCGTATGACCAGACATCGGATTTGATTGAAAATTTACCATAAATTATGGCTTCAGGTGCCGTCCATTTGACTGGGAAACGGGAGCCCTGTTTCGGACAATATTCATCGTCGGCAATCACTCGGGCCAAGCCGAAATCACAAATTTTCGCTACATTATTTTCGCCTATTAGAACATTACGAGCTGCCAAATCACGATGTATTAATAGTTTCGATTCCAAATATTCCATACCGGAGGCAACCTGTGTAGCAATATAAATGAGATCTTCGAAGTGTAAATAGCGGCCATCGCCTTCCCGTAAATAGTCTAATAAGCTGCCTTTCGACATGTATTCTTGAACAATATAAATGGGTTCTTCCTGTAAGTGTTAGAAATCATTTTAAGTACATTTCGCAATTCAATGTTAAAAACTTAATACTGAGATATTTAATAGCTAAATCAGAAATAATTTAAGTAAATAAATAAAACACAACAGAATAGGTGTGTTCACAACAGTTTGAGCAAGGTGTGGAGAAATAGGAGTTAAATATTTAAGATTTACTTTTAAGTTTTAAAAGTAAGGGATAAAGGGAGAAAGTTAACAAAACATTTAATGCATTTAAATGTAAAATCAAAATATTTTTTTTATTCTACGGAAATCATAAAAAAATATCACTTAAAAAACTCATAAAAGAAACTCGAAAATAACCTAAAATTTTTTTTTTTTAAGTGCCTCTAAGAGCTTTAAAAGCTTAACTGTTAAATTTATTGAAACAAAATAATGACATCATTTAAAGACAGTCCCAATATTTACAAAATATTTTTCATTAGTGGTTTGCTATTGTAGACCTTGTAGCTTTGTTAAATTTTGGTAAATTTCAAATAATGTGTTTTGTTTAAAATATGTATTTTGTTGTTATTTATCAATATTTACCAAACCTACAAGATGTAAAATGTCTACAAAGCAAACCGTGAATTCCGCTATTTATAAATTTCATCATTTTTCAAGTCAGGGACTTGAAAAAAATATTAAAAATAAACCCAATGGTGTTAAATCATACGATCTAGGGGACCCTATCTGCTCATCGAAATGATTGAGTATACGACCAGAAAATATCTCTTGTAATAGTTGAATTGCTTCACTGGTTGGCAACATCAACGAATTTAGACAAAAATTACTCTGTTATCAAGCACGATTAACAATCACTGTTAGTTCAAAATCTGTTCTTAACAATGTAACTTTGGTAATATATTTGTTTTTTTTTACAATTACATGTGGGTTCTTTGAAACACAACTACCGCAAATTCCACTAGTTACCGAGTTACGCTAATATATATCATGTAACTTCCGCCTCTTTAGATATTCATTGTGACATTTCGACGCAAAAAATTAAATTTATATCTAAAACTTTGTTTTTTTAAAAAAACGTTTTTATGTGGCATTGTGTTGATGTCAGGACTTATCGATTTTATTTCCAATTTACAAGTGGTATTTCATTTTGGTAAGAATTTTCAGTAGTAACACAGTTGCATTTTATGGTATGTGTTTTGATAAAACAATAACATTAATTTATCAAAATTTCGATTTTCGTATTTTTTTAACAACCAAAACGAAGAAATCGTTTCCGAGATATGCTTTCATAATAATAAGTGGATGCAACCCCTGCGTTTTGGAGATAAAGACGGCGGATACTCGTAATAGTGTTGTGCCACTTAAAGAAAACACCCTGCTTATCAACGTGAATATTTCCCTCAAGCTATTGAAATTTCCAGAAAATTAGCAAATCAAATCAATTATAAAGCAAAATCTACAATAAAGCAAAGATTATAATATAGAAATTTTATTTTTAAGTTACAGATTTATAGCATATGATTACAATAACTTCTGACAAAAGATAAATAGAAAAGTTTATAATGTTGAGCTAAGACTGTTATTTTTCACACAAACAAATTTCAGTTTTAAACAATTTAATTCAGTCACATTTAGTTCCGAAAACTTTTTCACTCTATAATCTTTTAATAAAATTATACTTTTAATATTTATTACACGCACTCTAATCTGAAATGAGTAAAAAGAAAAAACTTTTTATTCTTACGAAACTTAGTTTGCGAGAACGAAAACTTTTCATGAACATTTCACTATTAAAAATAAAATAGTTGCAACGATTTGAAATGAAAGTATTTGTATTTCCTCCTACACACTTGATAAAAACAAAAGCAATAAAAAAAACTGTATAAACTCCAGGAGTATAAGAAACAAAAATTAAAAATATAAAAGTAAACGAAGAAATTTGTAATAAGAAAAACTTGAACTTTAAAATCTAATAACATTTTCATGCCACGATAGGCAGTAAAAATGCAGTTCGAAAGTTCAAATAGCAGAAAATTTTAAGAAGAAAATATAAATTAATTTTAAGGAGAAGCAACAAGAGAAAAAGGCATGGAACAAGTGAAAGTGTATATGTTTACAAACCTGTGAACAAACCGCATAAAGTGCAACTAAACGATTATGACGAAACTTTTTCATAATGGCAGCCTCTTGTAGGAAGGCAGCTGTCGACATTGTGCCCTCACGTAGTGTTTTAACAGCAACATCAATGCTATTACGCCATTTACCATAAAATACTTCACCAAAATTACCGCGACCTAATTTACGTATTAGCTGAATTTCTGAACGTGGTATTTCATATTTGTCCCGCAACTCCGGACCCAAATCCCACATTTGTGGTTGAGGTTTGGGACAAGGTCGTGATAGTATATGGCAGAGACCCAAAGCATTTTCTGTAGCAATTGAAAACATAAAATAATTAACAAGTATGTTAAATAAAATATTTAAAAAGAAATAAAGAAAAAAATAAAAAACAACTTACTACTGTAGGCCATTACTAAAGCTTGTAGGGAGGGGAACGTTTGATTGGTGGCAATGTAGTAGCCACCATTATCTAAGGGCTTTATACGATAATGTTTAACATGATAGCCGCGACCATCTTCCCAGTCTTTAACAGATAATGAAAAACCATTTGGATTGTGTTCCGAGGGTCTTACTAAAAATGTACCCCGAGGATTTTCTTCCGCCAGTAAAAGTTTGTCTGCCTCTTTACGCAAAACATTTTCAAAGAACCAACTTTATAAAAAAAAAAAACACAAATTAAATCATTGAAAATATAAATTTGTTGCATTTAAACTTACTCTTCACTATTCACACTACGTTCTTCGGCTACAAAATTTAATGGTATCAGACCTTCTTGTCGTGTAGTCAAATTAACTACACGCCACCAATCCGATTCGGTATCATCAATGACTTCCATGCGGTCTCCTTTCATAAAACTCAAATCAGACTCATCACGTGATTTGTAGTCGTACAAAGCCACAACGACACGTCGTTTAGGAAGACCAGCAGCTGCCTGTACGCCGGCTGTAAAGGAAATTCAAAAAATAAAATTAATAAGGAAATTAGTTTAGAACTTGTGTGTATGGGGGTGTGTGTTTTTTAAGGTAAAAAGAGCAAAAAAAATATTAAAAATAAGAAAATAGTGCCTGTTAGCGTGTAACAGCCTGTAGATCTATTTTGCTAAGGGTTGAAATAAATTGAAAGTAATTCAAGGGAAACAAACTGCATTTGAAAAGTGAATGTAATAAAATTGTTTTCTTAAATGAATTTTTAAATGCACAACATACATTAATACTTAAGCAAGCGATTTCAATAGACTGTAAATTATGAGACACATGTATGTAAATACGTACTTGTAGGGTTTCCTCCTTTTAATAGTATTCTAGTACGTATGTATGTAGTGAACAAAATTAATAACAATTTTTGTTGTTGTTTTTTTAGCAAACTATTTTGTACATTAAAGTAATTGGAGTTTAACAAATATTAATCAGACTTAAAGCTGATAATTCCGATGTTCATCTACCTTTAGCATTCTTCGCAAACAAAGACCCAAAGAAGATAGAAGCGAAGAATGCTGAATGATGTAGCGAAGAATTATGTAGCGATCCAGAAAATGCACTAAATTCTGCTAGTGTCTAAAATAACATTTTCCAATTTCTTTCTATAAAATTAATCATCTAATTTGTAATAAAAAATATTCTGTCAACTTAGAGAGAATAAAACGAACTTAAGCTTTTACTTCAAAAATTCATCTGGATAAAAATAAAAAATAGTACATGTACAGAAATGGTCATATTACAGTTTTATTATATTTCACAATAAGTGATGGCGTCTGATTTGGATATAACAGTGTTGTTAATTTAGGCCTAAGACTTAAGGACACCCCTTTCAAAAAGTCTAATGAAGTTAAGACGCACGATCTCGGTAGGAAAGCTCTCAAATTGCTCATTCAGGACATTACGTGTGGTTTTAGCTTTAGCTGTTCGAACCACATGTCATTAACATGCATGATTTGGTGCTTGCAAAGGGTCGAGTTCTGGTTGCAAAATAGAGTGCCTTGGGTTCTGTAAAATATTTTGTATTTTTTTTTTTTTGACAGACGGTCGGTCGATTTAAATGTTTATTAGTTGGCTAAGATATCAAAAATATTTTCAATATTAAACAAGTGTTAACTGTTATCATGGCTGCCAGGTTTGCCGATTTATCGTCATTTTAACGATTTTTACCCAAAAAATTGCAAAATTCCGATTTGACGACTTTTTTCATAAAAAATAACGTTTTTTTATAATGCCAAAAAAAGCATATTTTTTAAATACAAAGTTTGTGGGGTTTTAGACCAATCTGACTCTAATATTTTATAAAAATTTTCGGTCGCTTAAAGAAGCTATAACCAAAACTTGAATAGTTTTGACGCAATGGACAACCAGTTATGACTGGAAAAATCTATCCGGATATAAAGCTACTTTAAAAAATATGTGTGAAGATCAATTTTAAAATTTAACTTAGCATTGACACAAACCTTTTAAAAAACTATTTAACATAACTCTGTTAAAAAAATAAATATTCGGTTTATACATCAAAAATGAAATTTATATGCAAACAACACATAATGATAAAAGATTAATGGAATTTGTTTGAAAATTGTCCTTTTATTGTTGCCGATATTCGGCATTTTAAATATTTCAGTTTGTAACTGAATTTTTTAACAAACATTTTTTAAATCTCAAACCGAAAATATTTTCGTTCGAGTCTAAGTCATCTTTAAAAGTCACATCTTATGTTTTTTACATACATATGTATGTATCAGCACATATGTAAGTGTAAACAGAAAATACTTAAAAAACTTGTCCATTTTTATTGACAATTTCTTAAAGCTGAAAAGACGATTTTTTAATTTTTTATCAGAAAAGTGATGATTTTACCAAAAAATTCACCTGGCAGCCCTGTCATAAAAATATTTACAATAATTTAAAATCCAGCAGTCGTAAAGCAGCTGCGGTTTGATAAGCAACTCGCTCGTCGTCGTCATAATTACTTAAGGGCGATCAGGCCTGATTCTGTTTCTCTCACCTCGAGAGTTTTACGTCTCACCGCAATGGTTAATGCGAGAGTGAGACATTACAATAATATATGATTATTTCAAAAAAGTTTTTACATTTTGAAGAAAAAACCCATTAAAAAAAGAACTTGTTGGATGTATTAAGAAGAAATGCAAAGCATAAGAATCACAGTTTTACAAGAAGACAAACATTTTTTACAAAGTGGATGAAAGAACCTAGTGGAGATCTAATAAAAAGTCATAAGTGACACAAGAAGTAACTACACAATTGGATGAAAGAACCTGGGGGATAATCAAATTAAAACTAACAAGTGAGGATTGTAACCTCACTTTTTTTTGACGAGGAGCTGGTACTGCTCCTAAAAATAACCAACTTTAATATTGGTGGAGACCAATAATACTCTAGGAGTGGCCTTTGGTGAGCCTATTTCCCCTGCAAAGGTAAAGGTCGGCTGGATGTTCCTAAAGAAAGCTCCTATATTTAAACATTAAAATAAAAAAAAGATTAGAACTCCTTCAAAAGACAATATAAATTGATGATATAGTTTCTCTTGTTAGCGCGTGTCAAAAGTCATTCGTTTATAACCAATAAGTAGTTTTATTGCATTTTCTTATTTCATTGGTTCGCTAAACATTTAATCACGTTTTTTGTAAAAAGCGTTCTTAACCTAATTAAGGCATTTCATTTACCTCGCATGTACATTTATTTTAGTGTTATATTTCCTTTGTTGTCGATTTTCACCTTGGCCTCATATTATAGTCTCTGTCTTTGTCTTTTATGAGTATGTCCTCATTTAGAATTCATTTTATTTATTTTTGTTTTTCTCACTTGTTATGTTTTTTTTTTTTATTAAACCAAAGTCAATAATGAAAAAAATAAAACGTGATTTCACACAAAAACCTCAAAAATAATAACAATAATAATGAAATGGCTTAAGCCAAAATTTAAAAGGACCAAATAAACAAAACCTCATCATCATCGCCAGTACCCAAAAGAAAAACATCATAAATAATTAAAAGTTACAAATAAAAAAAGAGAAATAAAAACTACTGCATAGAATATTATGCCAGAATTTTTAATCATCAAACAGTTTAGTGAAAGGGAGATGGAGATGGATGATGAGGAACTATTTTCCTGGGAGGGAAACAAATGTTACCACGATTCCTAGCTAACAAATAACCAAATGAGAAAACAGAAATGTTAAAATCAGCATTGAAAATAATGTACATATAAAAGCAAGAACTGGCATTGAATTCGTTTTTTTTTTTTTTAATTTTTATGCTTTTTACAAATCGAATGCCAGCCAACATTATATTTTCATTGAATATTATTGAACTTGATAGATAGATTATAGTACAAATACAAACAAAACAGATACTAGTTGTGGCAAATAAGCCAGCGGAAAATGTTTGTTAATTTAAAATGCGACAAAGATTAAAACAGAACAGAGTCATTAACTTTTTATATGAAGGGCATTCTTTTGCAACTGCATAGACATTTCGTTCAAATACAATTAAATTCATTTCAAACACATTTTAATCCTTACTATATACGAATATACATAATTCCATATAAAGTAGAAATTTTTTAAATACCGGGTGTATCAAATATAAGTATCTTTTTAAATTATATGTATTTTTGACACTGATAAATTTTGACTGTCCGAGATATTGACTATCATCAGTCATAATCATACCTAAACGGACCAAAATAAGTCGCTTTATGCTTCAACAACGTTGGGAAATATTGCAAACTTAATTTTAAAGCCAAAGCCGTGTTAGCCCAATCTTCTGTTTGTTAAAATACACAATTTTGTGCAAAAAGTTCGTGAAATTAGATTAGTAATAAACGGCACTCATAGTTACCGTCGCACTATTTTTTTGGCAATCTAGCCGGACATTACTTTTTTTTTAATTATATTGGCTCTATAAAGTTATTGAGAAATCCTATCAAATCAAATCCAATCAAACGTGGCAGAAAAATATCTTATGGCCTTAGGCTGTTAAGGCTTGAAATTAAAAAAATCGGACCAAGGAGAAAAAAGTTCCCTTTAGAAGAACTAATCCTACCTCTGAAAAATTCAATTTTAGTTTAAATGTTTAAAAACCTAAACTTGGACCCAGGAGCTTCTAAAATAACATTTTTCCCCGCCCCTTTTTGTGGGCGGTGACGTAAAATATTTTTTTTTAAATAATGTAGTTATTAGAAGTAATGAATTACATACGCCTTAATACCATAAAAATAAAATTTTTAAGTTTTTATGGACAGGGGAGGTATCCCTCCAACCCCACCCCCGAAACGAGAAAAATTTTTTTTTTTTATTTTGTTAATTTTCAAAAAATATTAATTTTGAAGCTTTTATGTGGAAGAGAAGGTGCCTTCCCAATTCCTAACCAATCCCCACAACCCAAGAATATTAATAGATATGAATTTTTGTAAATTATTTCTTTATGGTATTTAATTTATATTATACTGGGTTCGCCACTTAGTCAGCGTCATTACAATATTTTTTTCGATTTAGCTTCGAAGAAGCCAAATTACATTTGCAACTTATGTCGGTGAAATGTATCTCTTTTCTTCTTTAAAATTTTATATGTAATAATATCGTGCAATTTTTATTGCATGAATTTGTATGAATGGATGCATTTCTTTACATTTTAAACTTTATAATTGTAACTACGAATTAGGGAACAAAACGAATTTCGAGAGTATATGAATATGTGTGCTCCGTCGCTTTTAAATGTTCTCTACTCTCTCTCCATTGAATTGCAGCGAAAAAACATGCTCAATGTAAGAAGCGAGAAAGTAATACACACGAAATTTTAAGAGTTTTACTTGCTTTTAGAGTTCTACAGATAAGGTTTATGTATTTATTTTATATATAGAAGTACCCATCCCTGGGTAATTATTCAGAAACATAAGCTTTATATAAAATTCTAAATTTATTTAAAATTCTACAATTATTGTAGAGTTCTGTAAATAGTGTTTAAAAAAATCAAAGTTGCTACCAAGTCTGCAGTAACACTGAATCGGTACTTTCAGTACTTTCAGTACTCTCAGTACTTTTTCTCTATTTTCTCTTAGAAATTAGATATTTTTACGGAAAAAAGATCCTATATCTTAACCTAGATACTAAGGTACCTCTCTATAAAATTTTATTTAAATTTATCCACTAGTTTTTACGTGATGCGAACACACGACAGACAGAAAGGCAGTTGAATTAAGCTCTATACAGACGGTTGTCAGATCTTACAATATTGTCAGAAAAATATACAGAAAACGTCTAAGCACCGTGTAAACTTACAATTGTTGTCTGGCAATATTGTCGCAAAAAGCATTGTCAGACTTCGAACTAACAATAATAATTCCAGATATGTGACAATCGTGTGTCAGCACAGTGTTAGGTCTGACAATATTGTAAGATCTGACAACTGTCTGTAGATAGCTTTATAAGTATAGATAATAATTTATTTATAATAGTAAAAATAAATTATATTTAAAATATTATAAATTAATTTATTTAAAGCAACTTAAAAATCAAAAACATTTTATGACCGACAAAAAGGTTTCTTACTCGTATCTACCTATGCAAGATGAGCAAACACAGAAAAAAAGTGAAATTAGCAAAAAAAAAAAATCCTAAAAAATGGGGCAAAAGCACGCAGCGTTTTTTTTTTACAGTCTAAAAGTAGAGATCCCAAATTTTATAGTTATGTATAACATTTTAGGGTCGCGATGGAGATCACTCACAAAATGCTTTTCACGTTGTTTTTGTTTTTTTTTTTTGCAAAAAAAGTGAAGAAAAAAATATTTTTTTAATTTCGATCGACATTTTTTATTATAAAAATTTTAAATAAAATTTTTGTTAAAAATTTATACGTATAACTAGCTGTTAATATAGCCTTTCACAGAAAAAAATCAATTTAAAATCTTTATTCGTTTGCAAACCTCTCAAAATTGACTAATTTCGAGCCTTAAAAATTCACTACTCGACGCAGAATTTTGTTCCTAAATTTAATTTTTGGCCTAATGGCCGGCTAGATTGGTATGGTGCGTATCATACGACCATGTGGCTGCTGTGGCAAAAAGTGTGCAGATGAATCCAAGTACGTTGACTTGCATACGATGTCAAAAGCTCGTTATTATTCGCTTATAAATTCGAATCGTCTCATAAATTGAAGGAAAATTACCATTGGGTCATCTCGCCGACTAGGTCAACAAAATGGTTGCATTTGGGGATCATAAAACCCGCACATCATCTTCTAGAATCTAATTCATCCAGTTCAATATTATTTAATAAATCACTGCATGAGTTCAAAAAATAAAGCTCAAAAGATGCTCATTAATATATTTCATTGAATGCATGTCTCTTCATAGCATACGAATATATACACCCAAGACCAACGAGCTAAGTGCGATGAACATAAACAAGTTTGAATTAGTATTAGTAACTGTTGATCATAATAACAATGAACTTAAGGCGAGTTCAGCCGGTTTTGTGATTTGAGTGAAACACGAACACAGTTCGAGTGTGCAAACAAAAAGGCATAATTTTTTGAAAAATACAAAAACAATTTCTTGAGTAATGCAAAAAACCACTAGTACAAGCAAAATGCAATAAGCCCTTTAAAAAAGTTCTACACAACACACTGAGTGTTTCGAACATGAGACGAGAAAACACGGTGTTCATTATTACAGGAAGTATGGATAGTTCATTGCGTTTATGAAACGAACAGAGGTTTCACTAATAGGGTCACAAAAAGCACGGTACAAGTAGTCAAGTGTTCAGTAAGCTAGTTTGTGTTCTAGTATGACCACTTGCTCAAGAGCTTATGAATTTATTTATTATTTAGCTCCTATGAAATTATTTCGTTTTTGACTATCGTTTAACCCAATGTGCGACCTTTAAAGTGTTAAATTTTTTTTTTTTTTAAGTTCTGGAAAGCAAAGTAAAGAAAATTATACTTACTTGGCGTTGTTCGCGGTCTTATTATGTCAACACCTCCTTTAGCACCAATTTTCAAGGGAACACGATTTGGATCGGGTGTATAGCGGGAATCCAGTGAACCACCATTATTATGTTTCTGGCCACTATTGTTTATGTGTGTTTGGCCAAATGTATAATCGGACTTTTTATAGCCCGTTGGATAAGCAAGAGCTAGTTCCTGGTCCTGACGTTTGCTGCAGCATTTGTTCCCCATTGTTAGAAGACAAGTAGTAAGAAGCAAACACACTTACACAACGCACCAATACAGTGGCAATAAATGTAGTTGCAATTGCAATTAATGTTGAAACAGTTGGTATGACAGACGAGAAGTGGTGTTTGTTTGTTTTTTTTTTTTTTTTGTATTTGTATGGTTTAAGTCACCGGGAGGGTAAAGCGTGATGTTACAGTGTGATTATTTTATATAATACTTTGTTTATATTTGTAAAAAAAAAACAATTAATGAAAAGTTAGAGTTTTAAATGCTTTTGTTGTTTCGTTTTTCCTTGTTGTTATTTTATTTCAGTTTTGCAGAAGGAAGTAGACAGTTTGAAGTATAAAAAGCAGCGCATTTAAGAAAAACAAAGCAGCTTTATAAATGTGAAATAATTATCTTCTTAAACATTATAAAAAATTTGAAGCTTTAGAGTTGTTTTTTTTTATATTCGTTTGTTTGTGTTCTTTTCTTTCTGGAGATCACTGGTTTCGAGACAAAGATGAAAATTGTAGAAAAAAAGTTACGTATTTGTGTTATTTTTTTTTTTTTTTTTTTCAAGGAATTCAGCTATTATTAATTGTATCTTTATTATTGTTGTTGTTTTATTTTATTTTATTTCGTTTTGTTTTTGTTCAGGCTTCAGCTTATATAAAAATTTAAATTTAATATAATTAATATAAACTATCAGTCAAGTTGGTTTTGTTGTTGTATTTAATATAATTAAGCCATAAAAAAGAAAACCTCTGGTTTATATGATGATTTGTTGTTGTTTCTGTTCTTTACTTTTGCTCAATAATAAAAATTTACGTAAAAAGAATTTCAAAGTTTGGAGGGCTCAAGGAAAAGCTTTTTTAATTAAATTTCTTTACGTATTTCTTCTCTCGCTTTTTTAGAATTATATTTTTGGTTTTTAAGTCGTTACAAAGAGTTGAAGAAGAACGTTAACGTAGAAGAGACACAGCTTATAAATTATTTCATTTATTGATGACGGTTATAAAAATAATGACGTAATTAACGGTGATGTTATTTAATGTGGCGGTGATGTAGTCGTTTGGTTCTAAATTCCTTTTTTGCTGTATTTTTATATTTGTAATACGTTAAAGTGTTTATCTTCTTAGTGTTTCCAGGGAAAGAAAAAGGTATCAGAAGACTTACGAGTTTAGGTAAGTAAGAGAGGGAATGTTCACAACATAACCTCAATTAAATTAAGGTTATGTTGTTATTTCACTTCGTTTAGTTTTATAGTTGTTTAATTTTTTCCTTTTCCTTTTTCGCTTTCGCTTCAATGGCTGGTTGAGATGATAAATCACAGCAAATGAAAAATAATTTAATGCGAAATACAAAATTATGTGATTTTTGCTGATGTTGTATTGAGGAATATTTTGATTTTTTCAATGATAAATGATGTCATTGCTGCGTCGTTACTGCTACTACTGCTGCTGCCGCTGTACACAAGTAGAAATAGAAAATCCTTTAGCACAAAAATAATCCGACATTAACTACTGATGTCAAGAGGCAAAGCTGGTACGTTGTATGACTGCAATGAAAGAGAAAATGCATAATATTAGTATGAGTAAAATAAACATATCATTCAACTTATTGAACTGTTAATAAATAAATAAATACGCTTGATTTTTTTTTAATATTTTAAATGTTAGTTCACAAAAAGTGTAAAAATTCCTATATATAATTTTGTGGCTGTAAAATCAGACTTGGGGGAATTCAATTACAATTAAAATTAGAGGTAATATGTAATTGCATATTCTTAATTACACATTACAGGTTAATGTAATTTAAATCAGGGACTAAAGTCAACTACCACTACTTGTGATTGTTATTAAACATTTGCAATTACACATTACACATTTCATGTAATTGTAATTGGAAATGAAAATTTTCATTTACAAATTACAAGCAATTGTAATTGTAATTAGGCAATTATCATTACTAGAAATTGAAAAAAATTCAATTATATATAACAATTTGCCATCACCTCATCCGATCTCCTTACTATTTATACCACTTACATCCGGCCAAAAATGGAATACAACTCTCATGTATGGGCCGGTGCTCCAAAGTCTATTTTGGAACTACTTGACCGCGTGCAGGAGAGGGCCAAGAAGCTCATAGGTGACAGTAGGGTATCCAACTCTATTGACTCTCTTGAACATCGACGCAATGTGGGTTGTGTTTCGCTGTTTTATCGCTACTACAATGGAATGTGCTCTGATGAGATTAGGGAACTAGTTCCCGATATCCGCACGTTTTCGCGCACAACACGCTTTTCATTAAGAGCCCATCCATTTGTGGTCGATTGGCCAGTGAATCGCACAATGCATTACAGAGAAAATTCATTTTTTAGCCGTACAGTTCGCTTGTGGAATCATCTTCCTACAGAGGTCTTTCCTGTCAACTACAATGTTGGAAAATTCAAATCGAATGTCCACAAACATTACTCCCTCTATCCTCCTTCCCATAACCTAATTTCCTAGTTCTGGCACAATGCTTTGCATGAGTAGGGGTCATCCCCTGAGTGCTGGTCCGAAATAAAAAAAAAAAAAAAAAAAAAAAATTACATGTAATTATAATTGGAATTTTTTAATTACAAATTACAAGTAATTCATTTAAATTGCAATTTTTCAATTAAAACTTTCATTTAAATTGTAATTGAAAAATTCCAATTACATGTAATTGCGTAATTAATTACAAACTGCAATTGACAACCCCAAATCTGTGTAAAATATAGATTTTTGGAAATTTAAAAATTTTTAGCGTTTCGAACCTAAAGGGTACCAAATAGGCCCCTTTTAATATCGTTTTGAGTTCTAACTGTTTGTATCACGGCGGTATCTCTTGAATCTTAATAGCTAGGCGCCTAAAACTTTTAGTCAAGTTTTGGTTGTTACAGTTGTTATGACCTTTAATTAAGTTTAATATTGTGACCTGAGTGCTTGTACAGGCTAAAAATAGAACACTGTTATAATTTCAACATGTCTTTTATATTCTCTTCAAATAAAAATGTATTTGTTTTTAAATATTATTATTATAAAACTAGCTGTGACCGCCACTTCGTCAGCGTCCTTATAATACTTTGTTCGATTTTTCTTTGGAAGTAATCCACACCAAATTTTAAGACTCTTTTATAGTGCTGCAAATGTGGTTTATGTATTGACTTTATATAAAGATACCCATCCCTGGGTAATTATTTAGGAACATAGAATTTATATAAAATTCTAAAACTTATAAAAAATTCTAAACTTATTGTAGCGTTCTGTAAATAGTGTTTAAAATGTCCCCCTGACAAAAACGAAAGGTGCTGCCAAGGTTGCAGTAGCAATGAATCGGTGAAATTGCGTACTTTCGCTACTTTTTCTCTATTTTCTCTTAAGAATGAGATATTGTAAAGGGGGAAAGAGTGCTATATTTGGACCGAGATACTAAGGTACCTCCTTACAAAATTTTATTTTATAAATTAGTTTTTACGTGATGTGAACACAGACAATCAGACAGAATACTAAAAATTGCTCTTTTTTGTACTCCATTTCGATTACTATCCGCACCAATAAAAAATTTTTCAACAAATATTTCATGTACAGAAATGGTCCTGTTACAGTTTTAATATACATATGTATAGATTAAATCCAATTATTTATTATTTCCAGTAATTTAAACAGGACAGGTAACGATATTCAGGCATGTGTAGCTAAAAACCAAGGAAATCAATTACTGTGCATATAATTAATATAAACCATAAACTAAAATTTTCTGTTTAACGAACGACCTTCGTCATTTCACTCACCCTCTCACCCACAGGGGTGTTATCGTACAAAACCTATTTCATTTTCTAATTGTTGCAAAGTATGTAAATAATAAACCCGCTCACACACATATTGTTACACTCTTTTTATTGCAAATAAATTTTACTTTTCATTGTTTCCATTGTTTGTATTCGTTTTTATTTTATTTGTTCTGATTCATGAACGCATCATTATCCTGTTCAGTCATTAAAGTCCTTTTTATTGCAACTTAAGTTTTGCAATGAACGATAAAGAAGTCATGCACAACAACTGTCATGAATAAACGGTTCAATGGAGTCAGCTTGTCAAAAAAATGTTCAATTATTGTTGTTGCTGTTTTCTCCGTGTTTTTTATTTCTTCATCCTGACAGTTGTTAATTTTGTTGTTGGTCATGTTTAAATTGAGAAATGTCATTAAGTTTCTTTCTTCCTATTAAAATTGTTGTGTGGTTGTAATGTTTGTTGTTGTACTATGCATTGTGTCATAAAATGAGAGAATGTTACAAAAAGTAAAAAAGAAAAGAATTTAAACTCATTCCTTAACGGACTGTGTGGCTGGCGCCTTTAGTGTCGACAAATATAGAGTGAGAAAAGAATGATAAACTTTTAACTATAATGAATTGCAGCACCATTTCCAGAGAATAATAGTTTACCAATTTGCAAACGTTTCAATGTGACTGCAGGACCCTCGTCGTACAAATAAATGTTCATAAATTTATGTTCATTAACATAGTAACAATTTATATTACTCAACGATCTTGTACTATAAAATTCGAGTTGAAACCTTAGCTCGAGTGGGTTTCTAGTGTAACCATGCGAAGTTTGGATCAAGTCGGGCTCTCCATTTAAAACCCACAGAATTATCGCCACATTTCCTACTGCGAATATGATGAAGGTATAAAAGAACACTTTCGACTATGACTATGTTGCATTAAACAAGTGATTTGTGTTCCTATGTTTTTGTAAAGATTTATTGATTTTTCCTCGTATAGCCCCTTTTGTAACCTTGTGTAATTTTATGATGTTTATGTTGATAACCATTTTATTATTAAGCTATAGATAGTTCGATTTTCAATTGTATTAAAAGGTAAATGCGCTTTTATATGAAGGAATGAAATGCATTTTCTAACCCACTATAGTCCTCTTCCTAGCATTATATTTGATAAAGCAGTGTCTGCCACGTCGTGTGCCTCCTGAAAATATTTTATTTGGTTTGGCTTTGAAAGTAATCTACACTAAATTTTAAGACTCTTACTTTCATAATGTTCTAGAAATGGTTTATGTACTTACTTTATATAAAGTAACCCATCCCTGGGTAATTACGTCTTTATATAAAATTCTAAATTTATAAAAATTCTAAAATTTATAAATTATTGTCGAGTTCTATAAAGTTTGAAATAGTGTTCCCGCTTACAGTTTGCAGCACTGCAGTATTGCACTATTTTTTCTTGGAAATGAGATATTTTTACGGCAAACAAGTATCCTATATTTACAGTGCCGGTCAAAAAAATAGCACCAATGACAAAATCTAGTTTCATTCCAACGGAAAAATAAATGGTAGATGTGTCCCGAATTGTTTTATTTGGAAGCAAGGGATCACGTTCCTACGTAAGAAACGCAGAATTCAACCCAAAACTTACAACTAAAACCATAAGACACGGTGAATCTAGCGTAAAAGTATGGGGTAGTTTTTATTACTTGGTATAGGACATACAAAACCACAATAACAACATTTATGTTGGTATACTCGAGGAAGTAATGCTTCCTTATGCTTCTGAAGAAATGCCATTGGTGTGGGTCTTCCAGCAATATAATGTCCCGAAGCACACAAGCAAGCTTGCGACAAAGTGGTTTCTGGACAATAAAGTCAATGTGATGGAATGGCCCGCTCAGAGCCCAGAATTTATGGACAGATATACTAATAACGAAGCGCTTTAGACAGCTGTCCAGCAAATCTGTAATAAAATTCGAAAGAAAATATGCCAAAATCTTGTAAATTCGATGCAAAACGTTGTGCAGACGTTATTACAAATAAAGGACATGCAAGAAGGTATTAATTAGAATTTACAAATCATGCTCAACGTATTAAATACATCATTTATAATTCCTTTTAATTTGTTCTTAATTTAGTGTTTAATATTACTACAAATTTAAGTGAAGTGCTATTTTTTGACTGATTGTTTTCTTTAAATAAAGTATAAATTTCAAAATAAAATAATTAGCAAAAATAAAATTTATTATTTTATGTAGTTATACAGTTTCCTAAGCGTCTTATGACAAATTTTATAATATATCAATTTAACCTATAGGAAAATATATATCGGAGATATATTTTCGTAGGCTTGATGCTATTTTACTGACCGCAGCTGTAAGTCGAGATAGTAAGGTACGTCCTTACAAAATTTTATTAAATGCGAACACAGACAGACAAAAATTCTAAAAATTGTTTTTTTTATTCCATTTCGATTACTATCTGCACCAGCAACAAAATTTTCAAAAAATTATTCATGTACTGAAATGTTCCTGTTACAGTTGTTTTATACCTTTACCTTTATTATCTGAATAACATTATCATATACAGGGTTATAAACTAAATCTAACAGCTGGATACTTTGATATTGGCATAAGGAACCGATCAAAAGGAAAAAAAGTATTTAAGCGATCGTTATTTAGTTCTAGCTACGAGAAATATAGAATATAGCTGCAGGAAAAACTTTACGTTAGAAAATTTCGTTCTATTTTTCAACACTTTGATAAAAACAAAAAAAAGTAACCGTGTTACGAGTAAATACAATCATTTCTGTTTTAGTGTAGTGTAATGTAGCTGTCAATGATAAGGCGAAATAAATAACCCTCTAACCGACAACTGAAGCACTTTAATAATAACTACAACAAGAACAAAAAAAAAAAAGAATGAATGAATGCCTTTCATTCCTCAAAGAATGGTTGACCTTTATGTAACCGACACCATACACATAAATTTATCCACACAGGAACAGGAACAGAAGGACATGTAATAAATGAAAGGGTTGAAACTTTTGTTGTTTTATTTGCATAACAACGAACGCAGCGATTATAAGGACGATAAGGGCACTACACAATAAGAAGCATGACATCCTTAGAAACATGGCATGAAATAAAAAAAAAAGTTAACAAAATTGCAGTTCCAGTTATTTTAATATGTATTCTAAGATCTTTAGTAAAGCACATGCTTAATGGCAGCGTGGGTATGTCATTAAAATAATTGTAGTTACATATATGAAGTGTATCACTGCAGTTCTATTTTTAAAAAACTAAAATTTTCAAATTAGTTTTGACTCTATGAGGTGCACGTAATTAGAGCACGTTTCGACTAAACTCCTTAATTAGGAACTTTTCGCTCAATATTCTTTGTATCCCAGCAAAATGACGACAAATTCAAAATAAGCAAACAAAAATTAATATGTATTAAAGGAGGTCACTCAAACACGGTACAATGTCACTTTCCCTTGTGTCTAACAGCCGAATCTAAATAAGAGCGCTGAGCGCAAATATACTGTCAAAAATTCTCAGGTACACATAGGGCGGCATCCACGCTTAGTAATTGTAAAATACAAATTTGACAGAGCGTTGGGTAATAAAGTTGTCTGCAAACAAACTATTTTATCTCTATTTTGTGTTTAAGTTTATTACATGTAACATTGAACAAAATAAGTTACAGTTAACTTATATATAAATGTTAACGAAAAATTTTCTAAAAAATGTTAACGAAAAATTTTCTAAAAAATTTTCTAAAAAATTTTCTAAAAAAATTTTAGGAAAAATGTTCTAAGAAATTTGTACAAAAAATTTTCTAAGAAATTTGGACGAAAAATTTTCTAAGAAATTTGGACGAAAAATTTTTTAAGAAATTTGGACGAAAAATTTTCTAAGAAATTTGGACGAAAAATTTTCTAAGAAATTTGGACGAAAAATTTTTTAAGAAATTTGTACGAAAAATTTTCTAAGTAATTAGGACGAAAAATTTTATAAGAAATTTGGACGAAAATTTTTCTAAGAAATTTGGACGAAAAATTTTCTAAGAAATTTGGACGAAAAATTTTCTAAGAAATTTGGACGAAAAAATTTTTAAGAAATTTGTACGAAAAATTTTCTAAGTAATTAGGACGAAAAATTTTTTAAGAAATTTGGACGAAAAATTTTCTAAGAAATTTGGACGAAAAATTTTCTAAGAAATTTGGACGAAAAATTTTTTAAGAAATTTGTACGAAAAATTTTCTAAGTAATTAGGACGAAAAATTTTCTAAGAAATTTGGACGAAAAATTTTCTAAGAAATTTGGACGAAAAATTTTCTAAGAAATTTGGACGAAAAATTATGCAAAAGTACTTTATGCAAAAGCATTTTTTACAAAAGATGTTTTTCAAATGTACAATATATGTATTTACAAGGGTACTTTAGTGCTTTAAAAATAACGTAAAGCAAGAAATTCCCTTTAGAAAAAAAGTTTTGATAATGATAGTTTACTCTATCAATACTTTACTTTGAATTTATTTATTTGAAAAGCACTTTTACAGGTGTATGGGTTTTTCATCTATTGCTGTTATTTTATTATTTATATAAGAATTTGTTAAATATATAAATTGAAAGAGAACTTTCTTAAGCTGCTATAACAAAAACTTAAAACACTAGTTTTATAACATATGATTTAATATTTTATTTGTTAAACCAATCCTTACACACATACATACATACACCCATCAAAAAAAAGTTGAATGTAACCAGATATGTTTGCATGATGACGTTAGTGAGAATAATTAAGTGTTTTTATTGTTGTTTATGATACAAAACCATTTACGCAAATACCCATATACACGTACAACACTTCCTTTCATCCATACATATGTACAATGTACATGTTAACGATCTGGATTGCTACAAACGCACCCTTAACAACAAATCCACTAATATCAACCACAGTAAGTTGTTTAAGAAATACATTTTTAATATATTTTTCATTTAAAGAAAACTTTTCAAAAGGTATAATGTTTCTGAAGGTCCTTTTTCTAAGATCCTTTTTTCTACCATAGTTTTAAAATAGTTATTTTCCATATTTTGTATGTAATATTTAATTGCCAAACCATTTAAAGTTTATTTCGATTTCGGAAAATTAGTTGAAGCAATCAAAAAATCCTTTCTTCACAGCAGACTTCCAAAAAGGATATACTCATTTTGTAAATTTTTTATAAATTTTCAAAAATCAAAATTGTTTTTAATTTAGCATTAACAATTTTTTCCGATCTAATTTCCCATTAATACCAAAACTCTTATACAGACGAACAAATTGTATTCAATTTCGGATGAACCGTTTACGAGTTCTGATGAATTATACCAATGCGACCGCTTGACTAAATGACTAATATTTGCTACGTCACTTAAAAAAAAACTGGAAGCTGATTCTTGTTAAGCACGTTAAATTCTTTATTTGCACAAAAATGCAAAGTTTCGCATGATAACTTGCCCAGTGTAAATCCGGACATAGATTGATAAAGGTTTTTCTGTTTCTTTCTTCAAACTTGATTTGAGGAAATAACAATTTAATGCTTGATCATAATTCCCTGAAAAAACGTCGAATTTCATTTTTTAATACAAACTTATAATTTTCCGCTAATTCATAAGTAATGGCAAGCAAACTTTTTCGAGATCTGTCGACTTAATCTGCTAAAAATTTGTATCTGTCAGTTTTTCAGTTAGTTGTTACACCAACACCAAATTTTATTAAAATTGGAAGATGTCAAGAAAATGTTATTGTTTTTTTTTATTGATTTGATATGGAATGACCCGCAATGTGGAAAAAAATATATTTTTAAAATAATCCTTTTTAACAGATAAGAACTCAAGGCTTACAAAAAATATTGATTGGATACTTGAAGACATCTTTGTTAAAAAAGTTTTATTAATCGAACTAAATATTTATTAACATGGAGATGAAATTTTAAAGGCCGGCTATATTTTGTCTAAGTTGAAAGAATATTTGTTAGAGAATACTGTCATAATCTAATGAGTTATTGGAGCTTTCAATACTTGGGTGCTGAGTATCATTGATCGCCCAGTATGAATTTATTTTTAATATTAACTATTTTTGTCAAAATGGACTTACACTGCTTTAATATTATATGTAACATGGATTTTTATTGTAAAATTTACTTATTTAAGATAACATTATTATTTCTGTTAAAGTTGACCGTCTGATCCTAATCCTTACACACATACATACATATATATGTATATATGTATATATTTAATAGTGTGCCCGCCACGTCGTGGGCGTTCTGCCAATATTTTGCTCACTTTTCCTTTGAAAGTATTTCACACCAATTGAAAGACTCTTACATTTATAGTGCTTTAGTTATGGCTTATGTATTTACTTTATATAAAGGTACCCATCCCACGATAAAATACTAAAATTTATAAAAATTCAAAAATTCTAAAAATTATTGCAAACCTTTGTAAGAGGTGTTTAAATTATTTTAATAACAATGTAATTCCACAAAGTAAAAATACAAATTTTAATCAACTAATCGCCATCTTTTGCATAATAGTTTTTAAAATATCTCAATTTCAAAAATAAAAAGGTGTGAATGTAACCGTGTTGAAAAATAACCGTGTTGCTATTATTCGAGTTTTAAACCAAAAATTGCAGTACCTTTAAACCGGAAATTGCGTTTTCACTGCTTTCTCTTCACTTTCTCTTGGAAATAAAATATTTTTGCGGAAAAAAAGTATCCTATATTGGGATTAGCATACTAAGGTACCTCCTAACAATATGTTGTTGAAATTCATCCAGTAGTTTTTACGTGATGCGAACACAAACAATGAAGGACAGACAGACGGAAATGGGTTACTATTTTATTATATGTATAGATAACCAGATATGAAATATTTGCATGATGACGTTAGTAATGTTGTTATTGTTGTTTACATGCACTACATTTTATATCTATGTACGTGCTCAACTACAAACACACCATTCGCAACAAATACATTAGTATAAGCCACATCCTTACAATTGGATTTGCATTCATTTATATGAATGAATATTAAAATTAAACCCCACTTTGACATAATTTTCACCTCTTAAAACCCTGTATACTCGTTAACATGTTTTATTTAGACCAGAGTTGTAGACTGTTTAAATGTGTTGGGGTGTTTGTTCTATTAACATGTTGTATATGTGTCTGTAGATTTATTGACTTTTTATATTAGCCTTAGATTGTTTTTGATGTTTCATGGTTGTTCTTGTTATTCTTATTATTTCAGTTGTCTTAATAAAAATAGCACAAATGTTTATGTCAGTGTAAAAATGTAATTTTTAAACCATATTTAATTCTACACAGTTTTGACAATCGAAAAATGTAAGAGTATTGTACTTGATATAATCTACAAGTTTAACTAATAAATGTACAGAAAAAAATGTTTTGATTTAATTAAATTTTTAATTAATAAAATTATTATTTTTTATTTTTCCTGATTAAGTATTTAATCGAGTCAATTAAAAAATGTATTAAATTTTTGTATTTGAAACCTATTTGAACCTTTAATTGACCCCGGAAATTTTATCGGTGTGAAAAACTTTTTTCTTTCTAATGCAACGCAACAGAATTAGAAGTTTTAATTACTGATTTGACAAAAACCAAAAAAAATAGATAAAATAGATAAAAATAAAATAAAAAAAATTGATAAAAAAATTTGCAATTTGCTGTTGGTGCAAAAAAAGCACGTAAGCGACAGATTTGGCTACAGTTATTTTTAAGTAACAAATTTTTTAAACAAAAAGTTTCTACACCCTTTAGAGAATCTCACAGACATGTTTTGCAAAAAAATCGTTTTCTGAAAAATGATTGCTTGGCGCTTATGTGGCTTAAGAAAAAAAAATTCGACGATATATAGGATTGTCCGATTTTTTAATTTTTCTGGTTCGCGTTTACTATTCAATTTAAATAAACATTACCTTCGAGAAGTTAGTTCTCTAAAAGCCACATTGGCAACAGTAACACAGTGCAACACGGAAAAAAATAACCATATACGGACACCACTACGTGATAAAAGACCGTGATAAGAATCATTTCTAGGAAGTTCATATGTTCTAGAAAGTTGTTTATTGAGATCTTAGGTTCATTTTTGTAGTTGATTGTTTCCTTGAATTTTGAACGGTTTGCTACCTATGGACCTGAACAGGGGAAAAAAGGTAAAAAAAATTTAATTTTTTAAAGTTTTTTGCGATTTTGACCTTGAAGATGAAGTTTTTTTGATTTTATATGTTAACAATTTTTGTTCTTTATGACAAGAGCTACAACTTTGCCTCAGAGAGTATATCAAAATTTCAAACGGTTTGCAAAATATGAGCTTGAGTAAATTATCATTTTTTTGCAAAAATGACATCGAGGCCCCACATCTTTGAGGGCCCATACAAAAAACCTGGAGGACTTTGGGCAAAACTGGGAGACAGGGGTCTTTTTTTTGGTCTTTTATCACGTAGTGGTGTCCGTATATGGTTATTTTGCGATGACTTAAAAAATTACACAGTGTGTAATTAACCGCCTTCGAGATGCAAGTGATAACGAAGGACATAAGCCACGCATGGCTTTTTCAATTTTGTTGAAGTATATTAAGTAATTCAGCCTTATTACGGAATTCAGCCTTATTACAGAAATTTCTGATTGTTTTCTTTAATATATTACAATATTATCGACGTCGCACAGTGGCTGAAAATCGTTTTTCGTTGGCCAAAAGTAAATTTTTTTTTTGTCACCGATTTTTAAAATTTCTACGTCATTTTGTAGTTAATATATCCAAATTAAGGTAGCCAAAAAATTATGTTAAAATATTGATAATTGTGGGCGTGGCATGCTGTCAAACTCAACTTTTTTTTTAATTTCAGAAAAAGGTGTTTTTCTTTGGTTTTTTATCAAAATTAAATGGTTACTACTCGCAAGCTATCATCGATAATGGTCTGCGGTTTTTTTTATAATGTTGGTAGGATTATTGTCTTTAGTTGTTGTAAGTAGACACAGCTCTAGCGTTTAATATTAGGGGCGTTATGAAATATTTATGAAACTACTATATTTTCCTCAAATTTAAACTTGAGTGGAATAGAACTTCTAGGGAACAAAAGGGAACAAGAAACGTATACAACCACGAGAAAGGTGAAAGTGTCCTCTTTAAGGCTATATATACTTTTGTGCCCGCCACGAGCCGTCTGTAGAACACTTTTTTCATTTTAATGAAATTACTCGAAAAAAATTCATATACAATGGTGCATTAAATTTTCACTCTTTTGCCTAAAAGTTTATTTTTTTTAGTTTAGGCTACGTATAACTAAAAAAAATAAATATAATACCTTCGAAAGGGTTTAATGGCTTTGTTTTGATCAGCAAAAAATAAGTAATAAAATTATCACAATTGGCTCTACAGGAAACATATGATCTCTTTCTAAATTTACCTGTTATCAAATGTTAGGGTCAACCAAAGTCATAAACAATTTTATAACAATAATTGCGACATTAAACCACTAAAGTTAAAAAACAACCCCATATTGACGCATGAGTGCAGTTTTGCTCAATTTAAGCGCTACCTGCTATGAAATTAAAGATCAGTGTGTGAAGAACATGTATCTAAAAATTTATAAAAGTACGGATTCGTTAAGGGATTACTCAGTAATAATTTAATCCTTTAAGTGTACGGATAAAACATAACAAACGCAAATAAAAATATTCAAAAGAAAATGGAGAGCTTCAGTTATAAAGAACTGGCCGAAGTGTATTTTAGAAACAAAAATCAGGAAGATGTTCTTAGTTACGTTAAAATAAAATTAAACTTAAATTCGTGTAGCACCGAAATGCAAGAGCAATTATATAATTTCGTCAAAGCACTAAAAAAACGCTACAAAGAAGTTATGTACAGTAAACAAAAATTTTATATAAAAAGTGCAAAGTGGTTAGAAGGTCAACTTACTGTCGCTGCAGAAACAGCAAAGCAAGATAAGGCTGGAAGACCACGCAAATCATTAGTGGACAATTGCCGCGATAGATCTAAGAGGCGGAAGCTTAAAGATATTAACGATGCCTTTGGTTCTACAAATATAAAAGAATCTTTCCTACATCAATTACGATCACAGAACCAATTTACAAAAGTGGATATCATTGAAAAAGTTGTTAAAGCTAGTCCACCGAGAACAAAACGGATTCTTAAAAGTATACCAACTCCGAATGATGCAATACAGTACACAAATGAGGAGGCATTAGCATTATTTCTGGATTTGAAATTAACAAAACAGCAATATATTAAACTCAGACAGCGTGCGATTGAAAAAGGCTCAAATATATATCCAGCATATCATCACATAACCGCTGCTAAAATGGACTGTTTGCCATCAAAGGACACTATTACAATCACACCAATTTCGGCAGAGGTACAACTACAATCTCTACTTGATCACACAGCCGCACGCTTGCTGCAATCAATAACAGGAAATGAGTTGAAGAAATACGGAAACACAAAGTTAATTCTTTTTTGTAAATGGGGATGTGGTGGTTCTTCGGGACAAAAACAATATAAACAAGCTGTATGTGAAAATATTTCTGACTCAGATATGTTCATGGTATCATTTGTACCATTGCGATTGAAAAAGATTTTGGAAGATTCAGAGCCTTCGACTAGTACAACGCAAACAATGGATATTTGGAAAAATGAGCCACCATCTTCTACGAAATACTGCAGGCCAATCAAATTTCAATTCAAAAAAGAAACAAATGATGTTATTAATAAAGAAATTAGTGATATCAAGGCCCAAATTACAGCACTACAGCCATTACAATTACAGTTAGGTGGGCAGCAAATTGAAGTAAGCTACCAGTTAGTCCTGACAATGATAGATGGAAAAGTGGGTCAGGCTTTAACTAACACGAAGGCTGCATTATATGCCAAGCAACATCAACCCAATTAAACCAAGTCCCAGCAAAATCATTAGATAATACCGATGCATATGAATTTGGATTATCACCACTACACGCAAGAATACGACTTATGGAACACATACTAAAAATCAGTTATGATTTGGATTTCGGGTCTTCAGGATCAATAAGAAACAACGTGACCAACAAAGAGTTAAGAAGTTCAAAAAAGAAACATGTTCAAGATGAATATCGCAAACGTGGACTGATTATAGATCAGCCAAAACAAGGGTCAGGCAATACAAATGATGGCAATACCGCAAGAAGATTCTTTTCAGATCCAGAAACAGCATCTGAAATAACAGGAGTGGATTTCAACCTTATTTTCAGATTTAAAATAATACTAGAAGTACTTGCGTGCAATGAAGAAATTGACTGTAGAAAATTTGGAGATTATGCTAAGGAAACTGCAAAAATATATACAACTAACTACCCATGGAGAAATATGTCTGCAACAGTTCACAAAATCCTTTATCATGGTGAAGATGTCATTAAATATCATTTGGTGCCACTTGGAGATCTATCAGAGGAGGATCAGGAAAAAAGGAACAAGGATATTTTATAGAGAGCACAATACTAGGAAAATTTCACGGAATTCAACAAATGAAGATCTATTTAATATATTATTGGCAACGTCAGATCCGTTCATATCCAGTATTCGAAATCAATGGAAAGTGGACCATCGGGATTTAGATGAAGAAGCCAAAAAACTACTAAAGAACAGAAATAGCACAGAACAAAATATGGAATATTTGCAATTAATATTTAAGTCAAATGAATAAAAATTATATTTTCTTGTTGCTTGGTTTAGTTGGTTTTGGGGGGGGGGGGTGAGGTGAAGGTCGCGCAGAAGATCCAAGTACATTTTCCATTCGTCATGAAAGCTTAAAAATTAATTTTTTATGCAATCTAGGCTTAGGTAATACAATTTGTTAATTATTGACACTATTTTTCATATAATATGCTATATAAACGCCCACAAAAAGGGGGCGGGGTCCAAAAATAAATTTTTATGATTTTCTGGCTCCAGGGTAAAGACCTTGAACCTTCTTTGACATAAAAATGTTTCATTTGCTTAACAAATTTACAAAAAAACTTGTAAAAATGTTTAGTTTTTCAGGGGTTGGTTTAGTTCTTCTTAGGGGAATTTTTTTCCCCCTGGTCCGATTTGGCCCATTTACGAACTTAACCTGCCCTATCCTTCAAGATATATATGTACCAAATTTCAAGGGTCTAGCTCTTTTCGTTTAGACTGAATCGTGTTCATACAGACAGGCGAATGGACGGACGGCCGGATGGACAGACGGACGTATGGACAGACGGACATAGCTATATCGTCTTAGATTTCATCACTGATCAAGAATATATATAATTTTTTTGGATCTTAGAGGGATATTTTACTATGTTACACACAGAATAAACCCATATTTCACTCTGAAAGTTAAAAAAATTAAAATGTTCAACTTTGACCTCGAATTCCTTAAAAAGTCCTCAATCAATTTTAATGTAATTAAAACTGAATCAAGCTGAGCTAAATATCTATCCATTAAAAAAAAAATTATTTCAATATTTTGATCGGTTCAAAAGTTACAGAATTTTGGCCAACGAAAAACGATTTTCAGCCACTGTGCGTCGATGTGTGACAACGACATCCGTAATAAGACTGATTATAATATAATAATTATTTTCGAGTTCGGTTTTAATAGCTGTTTTGTTTAGAATCCCGAAAAAATTATTTTTATATAGAATATTTTTTTACAGCAAACATTCACTACTAATTCAAACACTATTTTATTACTAAAGGCCGTTCCACAGTATAATACAAGTATTAATACTTTTGAGGAAAATGAAACCCTGATAAGATGTCTTGTTATTGTTTTTTGATAAATTTCAAACAATAATTAGATCAGGGTGGCATTTTATGCAAAAGTCTTAATACATGTGTTACAGTGTCAAACGGCGTTAAGTGGGACATCGCAAACAAATATCATGGCATACTTAAGCAGTTTCGTAAGCGATAGCAGCTTCTGTTACAAATCTGCAAACACGAAGCAGTAACTTTTGCTTTGAAAGTGCTCTTTCCGATGGTTATAAAATTTTAGCTGTTGACAATCAAATTTATGAAGTACCTGTAGAGTGCTTGATGTCTATCTTATTAATAACTGTTATTAATAGCTGTTATTAATAATGACATCACGACGTCAGCGACGCGTCGTAAGCTCGCTGACAATATTTTGTTGGATTTTGCATTGAAAGTAATCCACACCAAATTTTAAGAATCTTACTTTTATAGTGCTTCAGTTATGGTTTATGTATTATCTTTATGGGTACCTCTACCCATCCCTGGATAAAACTTAAAAATCTATATAAAATTCTGAAATTTATATAACATTTTAAAATTATTGTAGCCATCTGTAAATAGTGTTTAAAATATCCCGCTGAGAAAAATAAAAGATGCTGTCAAGTTTGCAGTTACTATAAATCGGTCAAGTTTCTGTACTTTCACTACTTTTTCTATATTTTCTTTATGAAATGAGATATTTTTGCCGAAAAAAGTATGCTATATTTGAACAAAGATACCAAGGTACCTTCTCACAAAATTTGATTAAAAATCGTCACGTAGTTTTTAAATGATGCGAACACAGACATACAGACAAAATTCGAAAAATTGCATCAAGCACCAAGAAAAAAAAAACAAAATAACTCTTATGTACTCTTATGTACTCATTATGCACCTCTGCATTTAATGAAGAATTTGAAGAAAAGAAATGAAAACGTACCGTTATTTTTCAATCTTATTGCTTTTTATTAGTTTTTTTTAAGAAGACATAAGCTCGACATTATTTAAATCAAATAAATACTTAACTTAATACTTTTTTCATTTTAATGAAATTACTCGAAAAAAATTCATATACAATGGTGCATTAAATTTTCACTCTTTTGCCTAAAAGTTTATTTTTTTTAGTTTAGGCTACGTATAACTAAAAAAAATAAATATAATACCTTCGAAAGGGTTTAATGGCTTTGTTTTGATCAGCAAAAAATAAGTAATAAAATTATCACAATTGGCTCTACAGGAAACATATGATCTCTTTCTAAATTTACCTGTTATCAAATGTTAGGGTCAACCAAAGTCATAAACAATTTTATAACAATAATTGCGACATTAAACCACTAAAGTTAAAAAACAACCCCATATTGACGCATGAGTGCAGTTTTGCTCAATTTAAGCGCTACCTGCTATGAAATTAAAGATCAGTGTGTGAAGAACATGTATCTAAAAATTTATAAAAGTACGGATTCGTTAAGGGATTACTCAGTAATAATTTAATCCTTTAAGTGTACGGATAAAACATAACAAACGCAAATAAAAATATTCAAAAGAAAATGGAGAGCTTCAGTTATAAAGAACTGGCCGAAGTGTATTTTAGAAACAAAAATCAGGAAGATGTTCTTAGTTACGTTAAAATAAAATTAAACTTAAATTCGTGTAGCACCGAAATGCAAGAGCAATTATATAATTTCGTCAAAGCACTAAAAAAACGCTACAAAGAAGTTATGTACAGTAAACAAAAATTTTATATAAAAAGTGCAAAGTGGTTAGAAGGTCAACTTACTGTCGCTGCAGAAACAGCAAAGCAAGATAAGGCTGGAAGACCACGCAAATCATTAGTGGACAATTGCCGCGATAGATCTAAGAGGCGGAAGCTTAAAGATATTAACGATGCCTTTGGTTCTACAAATATAAAAGAATCTTTCCTACATCAATTACGATCACAGAACCAATTTACAAAAGTGGATATCATTGAAAAAGTTGTTAAAGCTAGTCCACCGAGAACAAAACGGATTCTTAAAAGTATACCAACTCCGAATGATGCAATACAGTACACAAATGAGGAGGCATTAGCATTATTTCTGGATTTGAAATTAACAAAACAGCAATATATTAAACTCAGACAGCGTGCGATTGAAAAAGGCTCAAATATATATCCAGCATATCATCACATAACCGCTGCTAAAATGGACTGTTTGCCATCAAAGGACACTATTACAATCACACCAATTTCGGCAGAGGTACAACTACAATCTCTACTTGATCACACAGCCGCACGCTTGCTGCAATCAATAACAGGAAATGAGTTGAAGAAATACGGAAACACAAAGTTAATTCTTTTTTGTAAATGGGGATGTGGTGGTTCTTCGGGACAAAAACAATATAAACAAGCTGTATGTGAAAATATTTCTGACTCAGATATGTTCATGGTATCATTTGTACCATTGCGATTGAAAAAGATTTTGGAAGATTCAGAGCCTTCGACTAGTACAACGCAAACAATGGATATTTGGAAAAATGAGCCACCATCTTCTACGAAATACTGCAGGCCAATCAAATTTCAATTCAAAAAAGAAACAAATGATGTTATTAATAAAGAAATTAGTGATATCAAGGCCCAAATTACAGCACTACAGCCATTACAATTACAGTTAGGTGGGCAGCAAATTGAAGTAAGCTACCAGTTAGTCCTGACAATGATAGATGGAAAAGTGGGTCAGGCTTTAACTAACACGAAGGCTGCATTATATGCCAAGCAACATCAACCCAATTAAACCAAGTCCCAGCAAAATCATTAGATAATACCGATGCATATGAATTTGGATTATCACCACTACACGCAAGAATACGACTTATGGAACACATACTAAAAATCAGTTATGATTTGGATTTCGGGTCTTCAGGATCAATAAGAAACAACGTGACCAACAAAGAGTTAAGAAGTTCAAAAAAGAAACATGTTCAAGATGAATATCGCAAACGTGGACTGATTATAGATCAGCCAAAACAAGGGTCAGGCAATACAAATGATGGCAATACCGCAAGAAGATTCTTTTCAGATCCAGAAACAGCATCTGAAATAACAGGAGTGGATTTCAACCTTATTTTCAGATTTAAAATAATACTAGAAGTACTTGCGTGCAATGAAGAAATTGACTGTAGAAAATTTGGAGATTATGCTAAGGAAACTGCAAAAATATATACAACTAACTACCCATGGAGAAATATGTCTGCAACAGTTCACAAAATCCTTTATCATGGTGAAGATGTCATTAAATATCATTTGGTGCCACTTGGAGATCTATCAGAGGAGGATCAGGAAAAAAGGAACAAGGATATTTTATAGAGAGCACAATACTAGGAAAATTTCACGGAATTCAACAAATGAAGATCTATTTAATATATTATTGGCAACGTCAGATCCGTTCATATCCAGTATTCGAAATCAATGGAAAGTGGACCATCGGGATTTAGATGAAGAAGCCAAAAAACTACTAAAGAACAGAAATAGCACAGAACAAAATATGGAATATTTGCAATTAATATTTAAGTCAAATGAATAAAAATTATATTTTCTTGTTGCTTGGTTTAGTTGGTTTTGGGGGGGGGTGAGGTGAAGGTCGCGCAGAAGATCCAAGTACATTTTCCATTCGTCATGAAAGCTTAAAAATTAATTTTTTATGCAATCTAGGCTTAGGTAATACAATTTGTTAATTATTGACACTATTTTTCATATAATATGCTATATAAACGCCCACAAAAAGGGGGCGGGGTCCAAAAATAAATTTTTATGATTTTCTGGCTCCAGGGTAAAGACCTTGAACCTTCTTTGACATAAAAATGTTTCATTTGCTTAACAAATTTACAAAAAAACTTGTAAAAATGTTTAGTTTTTCAGGGGTTGGTTTAGTTCTTCTTAGGGGAATTTTTTTCCCCCTGGTCCGATTTGGCCCATTTACGAACTTAACCTGCCCTATCCTTCAAGATATATATGTACCAAATTTCAAGGGTCTAGCTCTTTTCGTTTAGACTGAATCGTGTTCATACAGACAGGCGAATGGACGGACGGCCGGATGGACAGACGGACGTATGGACAGACGGACATAGCTATATCGTCTTAGATTTCATCACTGATCAAGAATATATATAATTTTTTTGGATCTTAGAGGGATATTTTACTATGTTACACACAGAATAAACCCATATTTCACTCTGAAAGTTAAAAAAATTAAAATGTTCAACTTTGACCTCGAATTCCTTAAAAAGTCCTCAATCAATTTTAATGTAATTAAAACTGAATCAAGCTGAGCTAAATATCTATCCATTAAAAAAAAAATTATTTCAATATTTTGATCGGTTCAAAAGTTACAGAATTTTGGCCAACGAAAAACGATTTTCAGCCACTGTGCGTCGATGTGTGACAACGACATCCGTAATAAGACTGATTATAATATAATAATTATTTTCGAGTTCGGTTTTAATAGCTGTTTTGTTTAGAATCCCGAAAAAATTATTTTTATATAGAATATTTTTTTACAGCAAACATTCACTACTAATTCAAACACTATTTTATTACTAAAGGCCGTTCCACAGTATAATACAAGTATTAATACTTTTGAGGAAAATGAAACCCTGATAAGATGTCTTGTTATTGTTTTTTGATAAATTTCAAACAATAATTAGATCAGGGTGGCATTTTATGCAAAAGTCTTAATACATGTGTTACAGTGTCAAACGGCGTTAAGTGGGACATCGCAAACAAATATCATGGCATACTTAAGCAGTTTCGTAAGCGATAGCAGCTTCTGTTACAAATCTGCAAACACGAAGCAGTAACTTTTGCTTTGAAAGTGCTCTTTCCGATGGTTATAAAATTTTAGCTGTTGACAATCAAATTTATGAAGTACCTGTAGAGTGCTTGATGTCTATCTTATTAATAACTGTTATTAATAGCTGTTATTAATAATGACATCACGACGTCAGCGACGCGTCGTAAGCTCGCTGACAATATTTTGTTGGATTTTGCATTGAAAGTAATCCACACCAAATTTTAAGAATCTTACTTTTATAGTGCTTCAGTTATGGTTTATGTATTATCTTTATGGGTACCTCTACCCATCCCTGGATAAAACTTAAAAATCTATATAAAATTCTGAAATTTATATAACATTTTAAAATTATTGTAGCCATCTGTAAATAGTGTTTAAAATATCCCGCTGAGAAAAATAAAAGATGCTGTCAAGTTTGCAGTTACTATAAATCGGTCAAGTTTCTGTACTTTCACTACTTTTTCTATATTTTCTTTATGAAATGAGATATTTTTGCCGAAAAAAGTATGCTATATTTGAACAAAGATACCAAGGTACCTTCTCACAAAATTTGATTAAAAATCGTCACGTAGTTTTTAAATGATGCGAACACAGACATACAGACAAAATTCGAAAAATTGCATCAAGCACCAAGAAAAAAAAAACAAAATAACTCTTATGTACTCTTATGTACTCATTATGCACCTCTGCATTTAATGAAGAATTTGAAGAAAAGAAATGAAAACGTACCGTTATTTTTCAATCTTATTGCTTTTTATTAGTTTTTTTTAAGAAGACATAAGCTCGACATTATTTAAATCAAATAAATACTTAACAATAATAAATAATGAAGACTCTTTCAAAATCCACCGAGGAGAGCATCCGGGCCATGACTGAAAGAGGCTGCTCTACCCCGCAAATTGCAAAAATACTTGAAGTGAGTTAATAAGTGGTCATAAGGGTACAAAACGGTGTTCCGTTGTTCCCAAGCCTGAAGTTAGAGGTCGTAAAAAACTTCTAACTAATGCGGACGGACCACTGCAAAGAATTGATAATATAATGAAAAAGAAGACTATGTGAGGATTTTGCATCGCGTAAATGATGTCTTACAAAATAAAGGGCTTTGGACTAAGTATTAAAAATATTCGTATTCCGTTAGATTTCTCAACGGTGGAAAATTGAGTACATTGGAGTTGTTTTCGTTTTCTTTATTTTTTTCTTAGAAATTGATGCTATCAGTTTTGAGTTGTAAACTACAAAAAAAAACTAAAAAAAAATTAAAAAAAAATTAGAATTTGCTTTATTACTTTTATTTCTAAGACATAAAAAGTTCTCAAAGTACAAACTTGTACTCATCTCTGCACCTCACTGTATGTATAGATTTTTTTAAATTCTTAATGTAAAAATCGAAAATCAAATCAAATCAAATAATTAAGGTTAACAAAGTAAACAAAAACAAAAATATTATTAATAACTAAATATGCAACTGCTTGTGCAAACCTTATTTTTTATTATTTTTTTCGATTCTCTTGCGAGAACAAAATTAACTTGTGTATGCTTTTCATCACACCTTACGCGTGCATTCAGTGATGGCAAAAAACCATCCAATTGTAGAAGGACAGTAAGGAAACATAAAAACGTGGTTTGTTTGTTGGTGTTTTATTGAAGCTTTAATATTCTGTAATATTATTCTATTAACATCATAATTCTCATTGTGTTTTGTAGAATTTTATTACTTATAGAGTATTTTTGGCTTCTCTAAAATTAGGAAAAAGGTTTCCTGATGATCTGGCCTGAGCAACCAGTGAAATACGTATAGGGACTAGCTCTTTCCCCCAACAAATAAATTGCATTTTTATTATAAAACGTTATGGGTAATTAGCATAATATTAAACAATTAATATAAATGGTTCTAATCATCTGATCGAGAGTGTATATTTAAGGTTTATTTATATGTAGATGGAAGTGCCGCCTCGTAGCCAACTTCCTGACAATATTTTATTCGAATCTGCCTTTTGTTTTGAAAATAATCTACACTAAATTTCAAGACCATATAGTGCTGCAGAAAATATTTTATTTTCTCTTGAAAATATTTTTATGGGAAAAGGTGGCCTAAGTTTGAGCGAGGGATACTATGGTACCCCACATAAATTGGTGTTTGGTATTCCATATCGATTAGTCTCTGCGCCAGCAAAAAAATTCCAACAAATATTTCATGTACGAATATCAAACTGTTTTAAGTGTTTTTCCTATCTTACACATAAATAAGTCAGATTTTAATAAAAGAATTTAAAAGCATCTTTTTTTCATTGCGTTTAATTGTTTAAAACTAAAAGCGAATTGTCTCATATTTGTGTCAGATAAATATACATCTGTTATGAATAACATACTTTCAAACTTCCTTCTATTGAGCACTAGAGGCTCTCCTTTTTAAAGTAGCGTTTAATCGCATGTTTAAAGAGGGTACTTTACCACCTATCATCCCCCTTATTTTTTATCGGTATCTTTTCCAGACATATTCTTTGTTTAAAATATGTTTCTTTAATATTTTATTTTTACACACATCCACTTCAACTATCCAATCAATTGAAAATATTTACGAATCATGAAAATATTTTTTTCAATAAAAATTTTTATTTTTCTTTCCTGTTTTATTTTTTGTAACAATAATTTTGCTTCGGTTTGCATTAAAATAAAAATGAATATTCTATTTTTATGAAAAAGATGTACATAGAAACTTATTGATTTTATTCAACAAACATAAATACATAAATTTGTTTGTTAAATATTGAATTAAAATTTAAAAAACAAATACTTATATATTCGCGCAGTATATTGTTTTAATTTACATAAAAGTAAAAATACAAACTTTAATCTAGAACACCGTAGAACAGCAGAACTGACTGAGTAACTAGATTTCTTTTGGCACACAACTGTAACATTCCATTTCATTATAAAGTTGTAACATATTTCAGCGGGGAATAAACAAACTCAAATTTATTCTAACACTTCATGTGTAGGGAACAAAAAAAAATACATAAAGTTTTAAAGAAAGTCAAAGTATTAAATAAAAATAAGCATATGTAATTAAAGTTTTTCGTTTTTTTCCATTTTTTTTTTAATTTCCACAGACATTCCTTCAGGCAAGATATTTTTGCACATTTTGAATAAAAACCTCGAAGCCCCTGTAAGTGAATAATTATTATAATTATTAAAATTTTTTCTACATACATAAGAAAACTTGAAATGTTTTGCCAACATCAATGCTTGTTCTCATAAGAATTTTGTTGGGAACGTGACCATAAAATGTAAACGTGACAAGAAAAAGCTGTTGAGCAAATTATATGATATTTATCGCATTTTGCAACATAACGTGTGTAGCGGCGCATTCTCAAGATTTTGCGCTAAGCAGAGAGTACATGAACGGCGCTGCATATGCTCTTAGGGTATATTAAAAAATTTCTAGAGCATAAGGAATATGCATTAGTGGCTTTTTTAGACATAGAAGTAGCATTCAACAATGTGAATCCGCATACCATCATCACGGCTCTGGGGAGACTGAATGTAAGTCAGTCGATTATTCTCAAGATTTTGCGCTAAGCAGAGAGTACATGAGCGGTTCAGAGTTCAGAAACCTAACGGCGCTGCATATGCTCTTAGGGTATATTGAAAAATTTCTAGAGCATAAGGAATATGCATTAGTGGCTTTTTTAGACATAGAAGTAGCATTCAACAATGTAAATCCGCATACCATAATCACGGCTCTGGGGAAACTGAATGTAAGTCAGTCGATTATTAGCTTCTTTTGGAATCTCTTGATCTATAGAGTCATTATTTCCTACATAGTGTGGGCTACAATCTATAGGGATAGCTAAGAGGATCACCGCAAGGAAACTTGCCATAAATACATTGCTTACATACAGAACTGCACTCCATGATGCACTCCAGAACTGTGGCATACGCGGATGATGTTGAGGTGGCAGTATCGGGAAAACACCTAGATACTCTCCCGCAACATCTGCAATCCTCCCTTAGACAAATTAGTAGATGGAGAGTACTGAAAGTTGTCTTAACGTTAATGCTACCGCTCCTAAATGGAAAGGAGCTCAAGTGTTTTCGACAGGACGAAATATATTTAGGTGTCATCCTAGATTTCAAACTGTAATGGAATCAAAAAGTTAAATTTGGGACAAATAAGGCTTGAATTGCTCTACATTTATAAGAAGGCCATAGGTAAAAACTGGGGCATCAATAACAGAAATGCATATTGGCTTTTTAGTACAGTGATAAAGCCCATACTAATGTATAGAGCGCTAGTATGGTGGCCTGTAGTAGGCAAGAATACATACTGCAGTACAGTTAACAAAAAACTACGTCCCTCAGTCTTGATGGTTACGAGAGCTATGCGCACTACACTATTGAATATTATTTTTACAATGTTACACTAGCTCAGCTGACCTAATGGCTAAAAAACTAGCCATGGACTCGGCAATATGGCTCAGTGCAATGCTTCGGCTATGCGACTATTTTGGGATCTATTTCAACTATACCTGGAAATATCCATTACTGTTCACCCTTACCCATGCCAGCTAGAAGATTCGGAGTATTAATTTCTTAGGTCGTACATGCGCAGTTATAAAGACGTGCTTGTAGTTCGAGTGGTGAGAGGCAACTTCATCCATCAATTTAAAACTAAAATCAAGTTTAGGCTGCAAAACTAATGCAGCACTGTCCAGGCCGAAATTTTAGCCCTAAAGAAAGCAGCAAGCTGGCTGAAGTACCGCAGGATATATGGCAAAGAAAGAACTACTGCGAGCCGCGCAGTAGATGGTCGAAACGAGGTCACCTACATGATTACGAGGCTTCTGTGGCTTTAGTATGATTGCAAGAAGACTGCAAACCTACTGAGACCCCGGAAGACAGATTGGCAAACTTGTAGCTCTGCTGACAGGGCACTGCGTGATGAATGTCCACGCTAGAAGATTAAATCTCCCATGTAATGACTTTTGTAGAAGTTGTAAGGACGAGGAGGAGGAGGAAGAGACCGCGAAGCATCTTCTCTGTCAATGCCCAGCCCTATCTAATGAAAGGGTGGCGCTTCTTAGCAGTCGGAGGCTTCAGGACCTTGCAGACCTGTCGGGCTGTGATATTAACAGGATAAACTTATATATCCGGGTTACGAGATGGTTTGTCACTAAGCCAAGTTTGGATCTGCAGGTTTCCTAAGGATATTGCTGCTCATCCCTCTTTCAGGTGTCATAAAGGGACCACAAGAACCCAAGTGAGTTGGTTCTTAAACACAAAAAAATGGCGACCTGTGCAGCCTAACCTATCCTAATCTTTAACTCGAAAATACACGTTACTCTCAGAGTAAAAATTTCAACATTCAACCTATAATAGTTCCCTAAGTTGCGGATAATAATTTTTGAACACTAGGCATCGACAATATTATAGATATTGTAGTTCTCTCGGTAGACGATAATAATTTACCACTTTTCACTATTCCAATCCAGCTAGTTTTGTCTACACTGTGAACAAGTAGCACGATTATAAATATTAACTTTGTATGCCACGCCCAGATATTTTATTCCAAGAGATATCTTTTTTTCAAGAGAAAGTAGAGAAAAAGTAGTGAAAGTACGCTATTTTACCGAATCAATGGTACTGAAAACTTGGCAGCACCTTTTATTTTTTTGCGATCGGGAAATATAAGGCACCATTTACAGACCAACAAGTTTCCTGAGTAATTATAAAATAATCTAAAGTTGACTTCTAAAAAATTTTAAAGGAAGATATTATTTAAAACATTTAAAGAAAACTTCTCAGTATTTCATTGTGAACAATAATAATTATTTTCATTTCTATTTCAGTCTAATATTTATGTTGTAAATTGTTTGTTCATTGTCAACTTTACAGTTTATATGATAATTTTAAGGTCATGTTATATTAAATTAAATTTATACATTTCCTTTGTTTTCACATCCATTTTCTTGTTTTCGATTTTAAATTTTCATTCTTAAAAGTGTCGATGTCAAAGTTTTATTAATTGTTAAAACTGTTAGTGTAAAATTTTATTTATTAGCAAAAAGCGAAATATACCTATTCCTGAACATACACGTAGTACCAACACAAGTTCGTAGTAGCACTTAATGTAAAAGGGTGGGTGGTTGGTGCTGACTATAGTAGTCAGCTATCAATATAAGTTCATGTATTTTTAACCAACTTTTTTTTAAACACACTTAAGACTCGTCTGCTTAAGTGGTTGTTAACATCAGCATACACAAACATAAATATTCGTACGTACGTACTTTATTCTCTTCTTTACTGTTAGACAGTCGTTCACCTTTAAGACTCACGTGCTATCGATTAATGTTTTTATACAAACATATGTATGTGTGTGTGTGTATGCATTCAAAGTTATTTATTATTTGTATGTGAGTATATCTTTGGCAATACATGCAAGTATGTAAATAAGCTGTATAAACATTATGTTTAGGTAATGCATACACACAAACACACTCACTTACTTACAACCAAAACCCAGCAAAAGTTGTGATTTTTAAAAGCACAACTATTGAAAATAATTTAGAAAGTGATTTAATGCATCCCTTGAAATTTGATACTTTTAGTTTAAGATACTCAATGCTTCAAAATATTTAAGAAAAACTAGCAGTGCCTGCAGCGTCGTCAACGTTCAGACAATATTTGGATCGAATTTATGTTTTGTTTTGAAAGTAATCCACATCAAATTTAAGACTCTCAGTTTTATAGTGCCGAATATATGGTTTAAATATTCACTTTTTACAGAGGCACCTGTTTTTGGATAATAACTTAGGATGTTGCCACATAGATTTTATATAAAATTATATTCTTGTAGGGGAAATAATCTCTAACAGATAAAAAGTGCTGCCAAATCATTTAAATCAGAAAAATTGTGTACATTCGAGATTTTATCTCTATTTTCTCCTGGTTATGAATATTCTTTTACGGGAAAAAGTACTCTATATTTGAACTAAGGTACTAAAAAAATTAATTAAAATTCATCCAGTAATTGGTACGTGATGCACGTGATGCGAACACATACAGACAGGCAGATAGAAATTTCAAAAAATGTCAGTTTGTATCGAATAATATGCAGTCTTATGGAATGTATAGACTAGCTGTGCCCTGTCCTGACAATATTTTGCTCGATTTTGCTTTGAAAATATTCCACATCAATTGTAAGACTCTTACTTTTATAGTGCTTAAGTTATGGTTTATGTATTTACTTTATATAAAGGTACCCATCCGTGGATAAAATTCTAAAATTTATAAAAATTTTTAAAAATGATTATAAACCTCTTCAAGAGGTGCTTAAAATATTTTAATAACAATGTAATTCCACAAAGTGAAAATACAAATAAAATACAAATTTTATTCAACTGGTGCCATCTGTTGCGCAATAGTGTTTAAATTATCCTACTTTCAAAAATAAAAGGTACGCAACCGTGTTTAAAATATCCCAGTTTTAAACCGAAAATTTCAGTACCGTTAAACCAGAAATTCCGTACATTCAAAGCTTTTTCTCTACTTTCTCTTGGAAATGAGATATTTTTGCGGAAAAACAGTATACTATATTGGAATCAGGATGCTAAGGTGCCTCTTCAGAAAATTTCCATGCAGTAGTTTTTACGTGATGCGATCGCAAAGAAGAAGGACAGACAGACAGACTGACAGACGGAAATGAGTTACCATTTTATTATATTTATGGATAGTAAAAGATTAGCATAAGATTTTGTTTTTTTTTTTAATATTTTGGCGATTTTTTGTAAATTTTATTTTGTACTAATTTTGTCTCGTAACTCCACTTGAGAATTTTTATTCATAAAATTCTGTTATTAAAAACAATTCTTCTATTGGGACACTTTTTAACTTTATCTTAATTTTTTTCAACCGTGGGCACCGTTTGGATACGGAACCCCAATAAAGATATAAAAACTATTTTGATTTTTTTAAATATTTTCAATATAATAGCATCGCGATTGGACTTATTATACAATTTGTATGTGAATCATAAGTGGGAGTAATTAATTATATTGAAAAATTATTTGACAATTTCATTAGCATTGAATTATAAATAATGCTAACAAATTTTATTTCATTATCATTGTATTCATTAATGGTAATGCTTTTTAATGAAACAGTTTCATTAGTAATTATTTAAAAAATAAGATCATTACCATTAATCAATGATTAAATTATAAAAAAACATTTGCAACCAATTTTTTTGCAGTGATGTTTTTAAAGAAGTCCCACCTCCTTTCTCTGCTCTCCTATTATGTGGATTTTTTTATATAAAAACAAACAAGAATCAGAAAAAATATAATAAAAATTTCGGAAAATTAAATTTTTATGAGTAGTTTTTAGTAGTTTTTTTTAGATTGCATAGTAAAACTACTGCGATAATAAATTTGTGTTTAATAAAAACAATGATTTTTTCGTCAATTATAATTAGTAATTATACAATATAATTACATTTCCATTACCATTGGTAAAAACAATTGTAATTAAAAATAAATCATTAGCATTAAATTGTAGTATTTTGTAATTATTTAAAATAATGCCAATGAAAATTCAATTCCAATGAAAAAACCCCAAGTATGATGTGAATGATTTATGAGATCCATATGATAAAAAACTGCAAAAAGAAAGTTATAACAAAGAAAACTTACACTTAACTGAAAAACAAGTGAACTTGGACAAATATTTTTTATTTTACTGCAAATCATCTTAAATTAAAACGGCTGCTAAATTGTCTCCGGGTCAACTGTAATAAATAACACTTCTCCTATTAACAAAGGTATGGAGCTTTTCTGAACTTAAAATCTTCCCTATTTCCATAATTCTTTTAAAGCTGTTTTAGGTAAAAAATAATAATTTTCACAGACGTTGCCTTACTTTATGTTGCTGAATGTAAAAACATAAAAATTTTTACAGCCATTATTTTCCTTTTCTTTTAAAGACATATGAATAATTTAAAATACAGGGTAACTCAATTATAAATGTAGATTCTTCGAAAATTGGAAAACTTTGAAGTTGTGAACTTTAAGGATATTTTGGGGGGCGCAGACTTACTGTTGCCCCCCCCCCCCCAGACTTTTACCAAATTGAACTATACTTTTATTTTCATAATACAATTTTCCTATAAAAGTGGTTTTGCCCCCCCCCCCCCTAGAAAATATGTCCTCCTACGCCAATGAAGGTATCGTTGCTGTTTTGATCGCTTAATTGGTGGAATAAATAATCGATAAAAGAGTTAATGGTTATCCTGTTTGGTTTATCGATTACTGAAAATTAGTAATAAATAAATCGGCTTTGTGCTGACACAACCACGAAATGGAGGAAAGATATTTAGCTCTTAAGAATTATTTGTTTTTGAAGGGAATATAAAAATACTAAAAAAGGCGCTGGGCTAAATTTATCATTTATGTGGAGAAATAAAATACTTTTTTGAGGAAAAATATCTCTTATCCAAAAAGTCACGGCATTATAACACTTGTAATACCGGTAGTATAAATTAAATCTATATAAATAAAATCAAATGTCGTTCGTTGATAATCACATCACTTAAGAATGGCTGCACAGATTTGGCCAATTTTTTTTTTTTTTTTTTAATTTTCAGCATAACCCACCTTAGGTTTTTGTGTAATGAAATATTGACCACGCCCACTTTTTAAGTAGCTAGAGAACTTTAATAGGTAGATTTTTGAAAATTTGTACCAGTAACCCCCTTATTAATATACTTATGTAGATAGTTAGCGAAACACTGGCGGGATTTAAATAGTGGTCGTCGTAACTCCCATACTATGTGAACAATTATTATCGCCTACCTGGAGATCTGCAATAGGTAGAATCTTGAAACTTTGCAGAAGTAACCCTCATATCAATGTGCATAGTCTAACAAAACACAGACTTTAATTTGCCTATTCTAGCAAAATATAGATTGGCTTGGGATAGTGGGCGAGGTACAACGAGGTCGAGTCTTGAAACTTTGCAAAAGTAACCCTCATACTATTGCGCATAGTCTAGCAAAATTTAGACTAGATTTACACAGTGGGCGTGGTAGCTCTTATTACTGTGTACCTAGAGAACTACAATATGTAGAATTTTGAAAATTTACATACTGAATTGGGACAAAGTGAAAAATTATTATTGTGTACCTAAAGAACTACAAGATGTAGAGTCTTGAAAATCTGCTTACCAGTTAGGTGATGCCTTACGCAGAATGGAAAATGCCGCTTCATTTTTTGTTTCAGCAAGACAATGACCCGAAACACACATTGAAGTGGACAAAAGATTGGTTTGAAAAAAATGGGATTGATGTTTTAAGCTGGTCTGCTCAGTTGCCAGTTTTAAACCCATTGAGAACTTGTGGCGAATAGTTAAATTAGCTCTTAATTAGTAAAAGGAGCATTGAGTAAAATTCCGATTGAGACATGCCAAAAACTTGTTGACCCGATGCCAAAACGGTGCTCAGCCGTTATCAAAAATAATTTATATTCTACTAAAAACTGAGGTAATTTGAAGATAATTAAAGTATATTATTTTATTCATCTCTTGGAATTTTGTGTTTTTTAGATTAGATAATTGAAGTGAGTGGCTCTATTATTTTTCACACCTAAAATCTTGAATTTCGAAATTTTTTACCTATATATTTCATTTTAAGTTTTTTATCAAAACAGGTCTATAGTATTTTAGTTGATCAGTTGTTCGGTCACACAAAAATAAAAACCTTAAAATTGTTTATGAAAATTTAGTATACTTTTTTTTCTTTTTCGTAATATGTAGTAAAAGGTGGCTCTATTTTATGGAACATCACTGTATGTGCTCCAACTTTAAACAAATTTTCAAATTGTTCTTAATCTAAAAAAACACAAACTTTTAAAACACTCTTTAAAAACTAATTTATTGACGGTATTAAATGTTCTTTATATTTAAAAGAAGGGAAACCATTTATTTTAGTTACAGTGTTTAGTGGTGGTTTTTTTTTTTTTTTTTTTTTTTTTGTTTAGTTCCCCCTGCAGACAATGAACACACAAACATATACATAAATGTAAGTTATCAGCGGGTGGTTGAGTATCGATTTGACAAATAACAACCAGAAAAGTATGAAATAAATAAAAGAAAGTAAATATTTTGTTTTTTTTTTTTCTTTTGTTTTGTAAGAACATTGCAAACACTCATACGATTAAAAACAAATTATTGGCAAACATTTGAAACTGTTTTGGTAAAAGAATTTTGGCTTCAGAAGACCCAAGCAGCAAAACAAAATCCGACAAACTCTCCCTAAGCGCATATAGAACAAGGTGGTTATTGAAAAAACGTGTACAAAGGAAAAGAATCCCTTAAGTAAAGCTCATGATTAATGGTCATATTTAGGAAACATTTCATTTTATAATAAAAGGAAAGTATAAACTGAACAAAAACATTGTAATAAAATTTTAAAAAATTTATTATGAAAATTATTAATGATGAAAACTGCACAAGAATAAAGAGATGAAAATAATATGATTATTTAATGGTTAACAGGGGGTTTCTTGTTCTAAAATTAAAAACATTTTTTTTTTTTTTTTGAAAAGGTAAAATTATTTGTTAAGCCACCCGTAGTATTAATATTAAGTATAATTTTAACTATAACTTTAGTAGATTTATAGATGTTAACCTTAATAAAAGGAATGGTAAAATCCTTTAAAGGTAGCAAAGAGCCCGTAACAACGCTACCTCGCGATTGAGAGCATAAATGCCCACAAATGCTCTGAGGAATAGAAAAAGCTTTGCAATATTTAAATTGAAAGCGATAAAATACATTTATTTATATACATTTATTTTTATTTCTTAAAAGTCTATACATATAAAAAAATAGTAACTTATTTTCGTCTATCTGTACGTTTGCGTTCGCATCACGTAAAAACTACTGGATGAATTTTAACAAAATTTTGTGAGAAGGTACCTCAGTATCCTGATTCCAATATAGGATACTTTTTATTCGCAAAAATATCTCATTTCCAAGAGAAAGTGGAGAAAAAGCAGTGAAAGTACGCAATTTCCGGTTAAAGGTACACATTTTCGGTTTATAAACGTTTGCACACCTTTTATTTTTAAAAGTGGGATATTTTAAACAAAATTGCGCAACAGATGGATAAAATTTGTATTTTTACTTTGCGGAATTACATTTTTTTAAAGACCTCTTACAAAGCTTTAGAATAATTTTTAGAATTTTTTTATAAATTTTAGATTTATATTCAGGGATGGGTACCACTATAGAATAATTTTTAGATTTTTAGAATTTTTTTTTATAAATTTTAGATTTATATTCAGGGATGGGTACCACTATATAAAGTAAATTCATAAAACATAACAGAAGCACTACAAAAGTAAGAGTCTTACAATTGGTGTGGAATACTTTCAAAGCAAAATCGAGCAACATATTGTCAGGACGGCCCGCGACGTGGAGGGCACAGCTTGTTAAAAATAATATTACTCTTTTGTTCCCATTTACTTAATATTTATAACATTTGATTTGACTATGCTTTCAATTAATTAAATCATTTCGTGGAAGTAAATTTAACTACAAATCAAAAATTATCTTCTGGATACACAATGCCATCTGTTTTCATACTCAATATAACAACTGTTTACAGAAAAACACATTGAAATTGGAGTTCTTTGCATTTATTTCTGTTAGAAAAATAAACAAGTTATTGATTGCATTATTAAGAAATTGCTATGTAAATGAGTATTTGATTAAAACAATAGTTTTGTTTACTTTTTCTTTTGACTTTAACTATAAATTATACAAAAAAAATTTTAAGCTTTACATAAAAACAACTTTTTAAATATAAAAAATAATAAGTTTTGTACACACATATCATGTACATAAATATATTTATTAACGGAAATTTATTAAAATAAACAGCAGGTATTGAAAATAAAAACAATAAAAATAAATTGTAATATCATACGACATTGTTCAAATTTATGGTATAAAATCCAAAAAGATTTAAAAATTTAGCAAAAAATTACAATAGCAATAAAATAAATATTTAACGTCCGCCACCCATTCAAATGTTAAATGTATGCAACATTCGTATGTTAAGAACTGTTCGTTTAAAATTCGTACTCATAGATGACTTAAGTTTTAATGCAAAACGTAAAATTAGACTGTATAATTTAATAGAGGATTACACATACACAGGAACGTTTGTTCTTATTCCGAGAGGAATAAAAACACGTGGAATTGGATAATTATTAGGAATCCAAAAATTCAAAATTTTGGTGTTTTACATTCGACATATTTTTTTATACTATTATTATAAAAAAAATTAAAATTTTGTTGAAAATTTTAACATTCCACAAATATTTCTTATTCGTAATAAAACGAAAAATTATATTCGAAAGTGAAATTCAGAGCAGCCAAACTTTAACTTCCGAATAAAAAATTTTCCAATTTGAAATTATGTTTTATCAAGGTTTCTAAAATATGAATTTTTTACTGTCATGGACTCCTTATTCGACCCTTACTTCCATTACCGCCAAGCTATCATAATCGAAGAACACTTTCATCTAGAGTACCGAAATGCTCACTCACTGCTCAATCATGTGTGATTTTAGTTTTTTCTGCTTGTTTTCATACATGTGTGAGAAACTAGAAAATATTTTGTCTTTGTTTGTGAGATGATTTATTTTTTTCCTTTCCATTTAAAAGTTAACAAATGAAAAAATATTTTGTTTTTCATGCAAGTGCTCATATATGAGAATTTACAATTTTGTTAATTTTTCATAAATGAGAAGATCGTAGAAAAATGTTCGCGTTAATATGTGCACACATTTTCGTATGCAATAACAAAGTTTTTTAGAAATCTAATTTATGAGGAATTTCATAAATAAACACTCATAAATGAAGACGTTCATAAACGAAAAAAAAAGGAATAATTAATAAGCTAATTCATTACTTATCACATATGAATAATACGGATATTCCTTGTATTTCACCATGCATGTATGTATGCTAAAAAAAACAAACACTTTCACTCATTTACGTGTTCTTTTCATGTAGGACGGCGAAAAAAATATAAATTTTTAGAAATATCATTGAATCTCATCCCGTTGAAATGTCAACGCTCATAAATTAAACATTCTGAACCCTGCTTTTATCTATGCAATCGTATTTGCTTTAAATAAATATCAAGTCTGTCCAACAGCTTTCGAAGTTGATAGTTTTGCTTTTTAACATAATCGATTGATGTGAATGATACCGTGTGTGAACGAATAAAAATCTGTCGCCAGAATTGTGTTTGTCAATATCTCTTTGGTGCATATTCAGACAAAAATGTCCACTGCATTTTCTGATGCTAAGTAACTTTTGTGCTTTTATTGTTTAAAATTATGTCGTAAATAATGTTTGAATATGGAGTTTCAACCAAAATCATCGTAAAAAAATGTAACCTTAATGGACACGCTAATCTTTATAATTGTCATATTTAGGGCTCAGAGAGCCAGAACATGTAATTGTCGAAAACCAAATGCCTTCATGCACTGGCGCCAATTGAATAAAATTTGTACATATTTAATTTGTATTTTTAATTTGTGGAATCCGGTTTAAAGGCACTGACATTTTCGGTTTAAAACTGGGATATTTTAAATACTATTGCATGACATTAGGCGCTAATTGAATACAATTTGTATTTGATTTGTATTTTTACTTTGTGGAATTACAACGTTATTAAAATAATTTAATCACCTTTTACAGAGCTTTACAATAATTTTTAGAATTTTTTATAAATTTTAGAATTTTATCCAGGGATGGGTACCTTTATATAAAGTAAATACATAAACCATAACTGAAGCACTATGAAGGTAAGAGTCTTGCAATTGGTGTGGAATACTTTAAAGCTAAATCGAGCATAATATTGTCAGGGCGCCCACGACATGGCGGGCACATGTAGTAAATTATAAAACAAATATAATTAAGCAAACAGCACTCTGATTGAGATAACAAATTCCCATAAGGTTTTATTTGTTTATTTCGCAAAAAAAATATTGCCAGTTTTTTTTGTATTTTTTCTGTTTATTTGTTTAATTACTTAATTAAGTTATTAACTTTATTTTATGACATGCAAACAGCTGTTGTTCTTCTTCCTTTCAAACCACTCAGTAGTGTTTTTTTCTGCTTTTAAAGGAAATAGCTAACATACATAAGTATATCGATATTTTCTATCTGGACTTTCATTAATAAATACAAGAATTAATACTTTTGAGGAAAATGAAACTCTAACATGATGAGTTGCTATTGTTGTTTGAAAAATTTCAAACAACAATTGGATCAGAGTTTTATTTTATTCGAAAGTATTAATACTTGTATTATAGTGAGAAAATCTCTTAAGTAACATACAAAGAGATACATGTGCAGTGCATTCGAATTAAAGTTGGTGTCACAGGGAGTTTTTTTTTCGACATTCTGCAATTGGCCATTAGTCTCCTCTGTTCAAAGCCTATATTTATAAACAACATAATCGAAAAGTTTATGGAATTGAACACTAGAGGTGCTGCGTACGGATTTTAAAAGAACCATTCTTTATGCTCAGCGTTGCGTTGGATGACAGTTATTAAACTTTTTCAATGTCAAACTCACTCTTATGTGTTCAGACAAGCAGTGTTTGTACATTTGCCTGCTCCATCATTTGTTGATTTGTTCGATGTCATTTTTGTCATACGAAAACTCACGTATTGTTGCTTTTAATGCAATCATTTCACTTATTGTTTTATGACTATTGAAGAATGTATGTGGGTGCGTATCTTTTTTTTCATAAAAAAGGCCATAACTATTGAAATAAAACAAGCTTGCAAAAATAAAATAGAAAAGAAAAGAGTCAATGTTTTATTGTCAACCATCATCAGCTATCTTACAAACAAGTGATAAAATATTGACGAAATGTTTGTACAATTTTTGACATGCAAACATTTTTGTTTTTGTATTTATGTACATGAAGAAAACATAATTATGTGTTGGTTAGTGATGTTACGACTCAGTTGTATAAAGTGATTATTTTAAATCTTTAATTTTCAGAGCGCAGTATAACTGCATTACATACAAATTTTCATTTGTAAGCTGTTAGACTTTGACTTCGTTGATCGCTGGAATCATTACACAAGTCATCTTGTAATCTCCACTAATTCAAAAAATTATGCTGGTTAAACATTACGACATAATGGCATATGGTTTTAATAATATGATGCCAATTGCTAGGTATGCAGTCGAGAAACAATTTAATAACTACGTGAGACATTTCTTGGTCTTGTATTATCTAGTTTTAATGATAACAATTTTATTTTTATTTATGAAGTCATTTAAAGTCAACAGGCCCATCCACAACTAACTGTGTACTGAAGGAAGAAATTCGAGGCCACATTTATGTGTTGAATTTATATTATCTTAGCTAGATGGGCCTCTTGTTATGCCAATTGAGGCTTGCTCAACATCTCATGATAAAAGAACACTGGAGGAACCTTCGACATACAGTTATGTCAGAAATTGTAAGGAATTCTTAAATAAAAGTAAAATAGCAAAGTGTAAGCATAATAGAGACTTGGTATCCAATTTAGTAAGCTGACTGCATTACATTACATTGTGAATAAAAGCCAAAATAAAACTTAGGAGGCATCTTTTTACATGCCGGTTCCAAAAACCATAATCTAGCCATTGTTCTATAAACTTTTGGCTTCCAAAACCAAATGCTTTTTAAATTATGACGTCAGTATATTATTTATTTTCATTGATCCAACAAGGATCTGCCACATTTGGCAACTTATGATACTTAAAGTTTCCATGACCAGATCTCCAAGATGAAAATCGAAGTAGATGATACTTGATGACTGTGCCTGGAATAGGCTGAGACGGAAGCGCACATTGTGAGTGAATGTCCAGCACTAGCTAGCATTAGACTCAGGGCCACTGGTAGAAGATTGTTAAATGTCGATGCCATGGGGGACCTGAAGCAAATGGTAGCTTACTAGAGACTGTCTGATGAGAAAGAAGGCCGACAGTTGCCAGTCGACAGTGTGAGTTTAAGGCTGGTTATAGCACGTGACTCAATGAAAGTAGGTTGCCGTAAATTACATTTCGGTTGCCTTTAATCATAGAGCAAGGAAGGAGGTCGAATAAGGACCCATTATGGAAGTGGTCTGCTTCGATACTCCCCCTACAATTTCGTGGAATATCGACAAAGATTGAGCTTCTCAATCTGTTCTCTAACAAATACTTACAACTAAAAAATTTGTTTAAATAATTTTTCGTTAAAAACCAGTCTCAAGTAGGATTATTGCAAAATAGGAAAAGTGTCCCATATGGAACTGAACTTATATTACTAGTGATATAAAATATTAAAAAAATATTTTAAAAATACTGAGGTTAACAGAGTGAATCTAACCTCACTTTCTGCAAATTTTCAAGCAAATGTCTTCATAAATAACTTGCAAAAACTAACTTTTGATGTTTTTCTAGTTCCTTACGGGACACATTTCCTTTACAAATTTATAGAAAGTTACTAAAAGTCAAGAATAAAAAACCACATGGTGTACCAAGTTCTTTGAATTTCATATTTTAATAGGAAGGTCAGCTAATAGATCGTTTGATATTTCAGATGTGCCAACTTCAGGTGAAAAATTTACCTCCAACAAATTGAGTACTAGTGCTATTTAAAAAGGCTTGAATTGAAAATCAATAAAATAAAGTAAATTTATAAAAATCTTATCTTAAAACTTAAATCAAATGTCTTTAACAACATCATTAATAACACATAAAGTTAAAAAAATATCAAAAATACCCTCAGTCTCACTCTTTTTGGAATGGCGGTAAACTAAAACAAATCTATACATATATTAAAATAGTAACTCATTTCCTGTCTGTCTTTTTCTTTGTGTTCGTAGCACGTAAAAACTACTGGATGGATCTTAACAAAATTTTGTGAGGTACCTTAGTACCCTGATTCCAATATATTTTCCGCAAAAATATCTTATTTCCAAGAGAAAGTGGAGAAAAGGCAGTGAAAGTACCGCATATTTTAAGGCATCTTTTATTTTTGAAAGCAATATATTGGGCAACAGATGGCGCTGTTTTAAAATAATGAGTAACTCATTTCCGGTCTGTCTTTTACAGAGCTTTACAATAATTTTTAGAATTTTATATAGATTTTAGAATTTTATCCAGGGATAGGTAACTTTATATAAAGTAAATACGAGAGTCTTGAAATTTGGTGTGGATACTTATTTTCAAAGCAAAATCGAACAAAACATGGTCAGGACGCACGCAACGTATGTGGGCACAGCTAGTACAATTATATAATTAAATTTTTAAGCACAAAGTCTTTCTTTATAAAAAAAGGTCAAAAACTACAATAATTATTTAAAAGAAATATATTTCGTCGAAATTTTATATTTTTCTTACATTTTTATTCTTTCCGTGAACTTTTCGTTATAAAATTTGAACGTAAGTCAAATAAAGAAAAATAACTACATTGCGGAATCAATAATATGGCAGTACCGCCATTTTAGAGATGATACCGCATTAAAGGAAAAATAACACAGCAACAGAGCTAATAACTTCAAATTTTGGTTCCGAACAAAAAATGATTTCCGCAATCCTGAAACGGAATAAATAACACAGGTCAACAAAAAAAATTATTTTGTTGAGTCTTTTATTTAGTGATTAATTTCTGATTACATAAATCGAAAAGTAAACTCCATTAATAATAAATAAAGTTTGCTTTTGTACTTAATATAATGAAAACTAAATATACGGTGGTTTTGCACATTTTTTTAAAAGCCGTTGCATTTATGATGCAAGAGAGTGGTGAGGGGGACTGTGGGTGTGAAGTGGGAGGTAGCAGAGTGTCATGGCAGTATGTCTAGAGGATTAACGTATTTTATGTGTCGCGAGGCCTAAAAATGTCATCGAAAATGTGTAAAAACGATGTGGACTCTTTTTGCTATGTTTGTGGTGAGTTTATTAAAGTAAGAGCCAATACACTAAATATCTGTGTTACCTTTGCTTATGGGACAGTAGAGCCATGCACTTCACTACATGGCCTCAACGGAGCGAGTTTCAAATCGGACAACATAATGTAAAAAATAAACCAATTGTAGAGCCTGATCGTATTTTACTGCCTCCACTGCACATAAAATTAGGACTCATGAAGCAATTCGTAAAGGCTCTTCGTCATGACTCCGAAGCCTTTCAATATTTAAAAACATTTTTCCCAAAACTGTCAGAGGCTAAAATTAAAGCTGGTATTTTCGTCGGTCCACAAATAAAGAAAATAATGGCGAGTGAACATTTTTTTCAGCTCCTGAGTACTCATGAGAAACAAGCGTGGCTCAGCCTTAAAGCAGTCATTCATGACTTCAAGAAGGCATGGGTTGCAGAATGTCACTCAAAGTACACATGCTACATGCGCACTTGGATAAATTCAAAGATAACTTGGGTGAATATTCAGAAGAGCAAGGGGAACGCTTCCACCAGGATATAATGAACTTTGAACAAAGATATCAAGGACAATATAATGAGAACATGATGGGTGACTACATTTGGATGCTCTGGCGATAACACTAGAAAGACTAAAAGTATTAATTTTTAAAGCTTTTTTTGTATAATTTTTTTGTATTTTTATGTTTATTTGTGCTGTCTTTTATAATAAAAATTAATTAAAATCTATAATTCATAACTTGTTTTAATTGTAAATATGATTAACATTGAAAAATAGATCTTTTCCATAAATGTTGAAATTTCTTTCTGGTATCTACAAAACTGTACTCTACAAACTGTATTCGATAAAAATATTTTTTCTTTCTTTAGTTTGGCATAAGTAATCAAAATCAGAGGTACAGAACTCAGACTCAAAAATCGTGTTGACCTATGTAATGAGACCCATTGATAAAAAAAAACCCTCTATTTTCTATCACCCTTAACAATTGCGAAAATTTTACTTAATTGCACAAAAAGAGCAGAATATAAAACGGATATAAATAAAGTATTTACTTTTGAACATGAGAACTGTTCCATCCCCCTTCATAATATTTAATTTTATTTTTGTTTTTTTTTTTTTTGCGAACAAAATAACAAACAGTAAAATAAAACAATAAAATTGGGCAAATAATGATCGTCACGTATTTCATTTCCATTCAGTAACAAAACTGAAACTTTTTTAATTCTACTATTGTAATTGTATTTTTGCATGTCGGGCAAATTAAAAAGTCTAAAGCAAAATAAAATTTGTAAGAAAAAAAAAAAACAAATATCAAAATATTTTATGAAATCTTTTTGCGTCGATTTATAAATATTTTAGTGAAATATTTGTGACAAAAATCAATAAAAAAACAAAATAAGTATTAAAACTAAAATGTGTTATTATTATTTAATGGAAAAATGCAAGACTTAAAAAAAATAAATAAACTTTTTATAAATAAGCAGTTATATTTGAAAGTGGTATAAGTCTACTTTAGTTAAAAATGAGTTAACAGCAATATTAGTAGGATATAGGCTTTTCATATTATGACACATACAATGAAGTATGCGTTTTCATAAAGTGAAGAAAAGGAATTTGGGTATAAAATAACTTTCGTATAGCAATTGTTAATGATTATTAGGACTTATATACACCGAGATCGAATAATTTGACCCTGTATACTTTTTCTTGTGGGGTTTACTTAGCTATAAACAATCCTCAAGGTCAATCTTACCCGACCATTCAACCCATAACGAGCTGTAAGAACACCGCTAGTGATACCAATATGCTATCGCCTTTTCTGTGTGTCTGTTTTGACAATCTTGGCGCTCTGTAATTTTTTACTGGACGGTCACGAAAATTATTTATGATATCTATACAAATAATAAAACTGTAACAGGACCATTTCTGCACATAAAATATTTTTTAAAAATTTTGTTGCTGGTGCAGATAGTAATCGAAGTGGAATACAAAACAGCACTTTTTGAATTTCTGTATTTTTGTCTGTGTTCACAACGCGTAAAAACCACTGGATAAATTTTAATAAAATTTTGTGAGGAGGTTCCTTAGTATCTCAGTTAAAATAGACGATACTTTTTTCCGCAAAAATATCTTATTTCCAAGAGAAAATAGATATTTTTATTATAAATAAATTAGAAATAAATTAGTAAAAGAACGCAATTTTATCGAATTAAAGGAACTACAAACTTGACAGCTCCTTTAAATTGTTAAAGCGGTACCTTAAAAACGCTATTTACAGAACTCTACAATAATTTTAGAAAATTTAGAATTTTGTATAAAGCCTTTGTTCCCAGGGATGGGTACCTCTTTACAAAGTAAATACATAAACTATAACTGAAGGACTACAAAAGTTTGTCTTAAAATTTGGTGTGAATTACTTTTAAAGAAAAATCGAACAAATTATTGTCAGGACGCCTACGACACACAGAGGGGTATTTTGCCAATCTAGCCAGACATTACTTTTTTTTTAGTTTATATTGGCTGTGAAAATTTACTGAATGCACCTAAATTAATGAAGCTTGACAGAAAAATCTCTTATGGTCATAGGATGTTTACAGCTATAAAATAAGAAAAATCGGACCAAGGAGAAAAAAAGTTTCCCTTGTAAGAACTAATTCTACCTCTGAAAAATAAATTTATTTTATTTTCCCATACTTATGTTTAGCAAATGCAACTTTTATAGTCAGCGAATGTTCAAAAACCTAAAATTGGACCCTGAAGACTCTAAAATGTCATTTTTCCCCCTTTTGTGGGCGGTGACATAAAATATTATTTCCAAAAATACTGTAGTTATTAAAAGAAATGGATTAAATTCGCCTTAATACCATAAAAATAGAATTTTTAAGTTTTTTTGGGCAGGGGGTGGTATCCCTCCAATCACACTCCCCAAAATCACACACTAAAAAAAATATTAATTTTTAGGCTTTTATGTCGAAGTGAAGAATATTAATAAAAGTCATTTTTGTAATTTATTATTTTATAGTTATTCTGAAAATAATTAATTTATTTATAACTAGCTGCTCCCGCCACTTCATCAGCGTCCTTATTTTGCTTTGAAAGTAATAAGACTTAATTTTATAGTACTTTAGATATGGTTCATGTAATTACTTTATATAAAGTTACCCATTCCTGGGTAATTACTCAGAAACATAAGCTTTATATATAAATCTAAAATTCCAAAATTATTGTAGAGTAGTGTAAATAGTGTTTTAAATTACCCGCTGACAAAAATAAAAGTTGCTGCCAAGTTTGCAGTACCATTGAATTGGTAAAGTTGCATATTTTTACTACTCATTCTATTTGTTGGTTATCGAGATATTTTTACGGGAAAAAATCCTATATTTGAACAACGATACTAAGGTACCTCTCCATAAAATTTTATTATAATTCATCCAGTAGTTTTGACGTGATGCGAACACAAACAGACATACAGGCAGAAAAACACAGTTTTATTGTATGTATCGATACATATAATTTACACTATTAACAATAAATTTTATTTAAAATAATAACAATTTATAAAACAACTTAGAAACCAAAACATTTTATGACCGACAAAAAGGCTTCTTACTCGTGTCTACCTACGCAAGATGAGCAAAAACAGAAAAAGGTAATATTTGGAAAAAATCGCAACAAAACAAAAATGGCGCAAAAACGCGCAACGTTTTTTTTTTCTACAATATAAAAGTAGAGATCGTAAATTTTATAGTGATATATAAAATTTATAGAATAGAGGGCATGACTCTCAAAAACCCAAAACGGCAAATCTGAAGCAAAAGCCTTGAAAATTCACTATACGATGCATAATGTTGTTGTCTGTCGAGCTGCGTACTTAAATTTTTACATTTCTCAAAATTAATTTTTGGCCGGCTAGATTGGCGACATGGCAGGAACAGCTAGTTTTAAATAAAGTTCAGGGCTAAAAAATATTTTAGGTTATTTTAATTATACACCCTTAACAATTAAATGCCTTATCATTTTTTGTACTTATTGTTTTATATATCAAGAGCTTACAAATTTTTTGATTGATCGATTGATTTGCAACAATATTCGTCTGATGTATTTAATTAAAAATTCATGTTATAATTAAAATATACAGTTTTCATCAATTGCCCTCATGCCAGAGTGTCTGCCTGTTGAAGATATTTAAACAAAACTAATTTGAATGCTTTTTGAGACCCTAAAAAGACACAGTTTTGATTGCAGTAAAAATAAACTTAAAATAAAGAAACGAAAAAATTTTATAATTTAGGACATGTCACGTTTAACACACATCTATGAATAAATACAAACAACAGATATCTAGTTGCATGTATTACTCACAACTAATACTTTTATTTTTATGAACTGTAATAACTAAATGCAACACGACAAGTTTATAATGTTGCGAACAATATTTGTGTGCACTGGTGCAGGGTGTCCCTTAAGATAATTTGCATGAAACTAAAAAAAAGATTTACAAACCGTTTTATCATAAAATTAAAATTTTTAGCAAAAATTAAAAAAAAAAGTTTTAGATTTTCTTTTTTGTTTTAATTGGAACAACCTAAACTGCATCAAAACACACATACATACATGTAACAACCACACGCTGTAAAACTGCATAAAAGGCCGAGGTGTTTGACATCCATGTGAATGTGTGTTTTTATATATATTTCATTTAATTCATGTGTACTTTAAATCAAACCAAAGCAGCAGAGATGGCGAACGGAATTTTAAAATTGTACTTTTCGGTCTCAAATTGTGTCATATCTATATTCATTTAGGTATATAAAGCATAAAACGTGTTTGTTTGTTTGTCGGAAAGCTATAGCGGCCTACACCATCCGATCTTTCTAAAATTTTCAGTTTGTTTTAGATATACGGTTGGTAAAATAGGGTACTTATGTTTTTTGATATTCGAAGTGGGCGTGGCACCTCCCATACAAAGTAAATATTTATCATCGTGTTACTTGGTAACAGTAATATGTAGCGCCTTGAAATTTTGTACCATTAACCCCTATATTAACATAAACAGTTTAGAGAAACACAGACTGGATTGAAAGAGTGGGCGTGGTAACTACTACATAAAATGAATCCTGTATCTAGAGAACTATAATAGTGCCTTGGAATTTCGCACCACTAACACCCATATTAACGTAAATAGTTTAGCTAATAGTGGGCGTGGTACCTTCCATACAAAGTGAATGATTAATATCGTGTTCCTAGCGAACTGCAATAGAGAGAGCGTTGAAAAGTTGCACGAGTAACCCTTATACTAATATTCATAGTCTAGCAAAATACAAACTGGATTAGGGCAATGGGCGTGGTACCTCCTATAAAAAGTGAAAAATAGTGAACTACAGCGTCTTGATACTTTAAACAAGTAACCCTCAGAGTAATGTGCATAGTCTACAAAATACAATGGGACAGAGAGCGTGGTACCTTCCACACAAAGTAAAAATTATTATCGTGTTAATACGTATAGTCTAGAAAATAACAGATTGGATGGCAACAGTGGGTGTCGTACCTTGCATATAAACTAAAACATTTTTACGTGAGAATAGCGTGTTAAAGGTTGGTCATACTTTTCTTCCAAGTGTTTATTGTATTCTTTGTGGATGGGTGTATCGAAGCGTACCGGGGATAGATAGTATGTATATAAAGCACAAAATATGTACGTTTTTTGTATGTTTGTTTGCCGGAAAGCTATAGCTACCTCCACCAGTATGCGTTCACTAAAATAGGGGACTTATTTGTTTGATATTCCACGTAGGCGTGACACTTCCCATACAAAGAAAATATTTATCATCGTGTTACTTGGAAACTGTAATAAGTAGAACGTTGATGTTATAAAGTGAGTGTTTAATGCATCAATCAACTTATCTGGCTCAATTTTTCTACGCAAGGATTATGGAAGAGAGAGAGAGAGAGAGAGGAGTATAGAGACACGGAAAATCATAGAAGGCAAGATTACGCTAAGTGCATATTTTCCCATTAGATGACGTAGTTCATAACGTAGTTGCCAAGTCAGTAAGTGCCGAGTTACATTATGCAATTTTTGTCGCTGCAATTCTTCATTAGTAGGCGAGAGGGGAGAGAGGAATTGAAAAGGGTACACATATGCAAGTATTCTTGAAATTCGTTTTGTACTCTCATTCGTACTTTTAATTTTGAAGTTTAAAATGTAAACAAATTTATACATTCATACAAGTTGCTGCAATAAAAATTACACGATGTAAACACAAATGCAACATTAAAGAAGAAACGTGAAAGATTGCAGCGGCAAAAGTTGCATAATGTAATTCGGGGCTAGGCGAGAGGGGAGAGAGGAATTAAAAAGAGTACACTTATGCATGCACTCTTGAAATTCGATTTCTTCTCTCATTCGTAGTTTTAATTTGGAAGTTTAAAATGTAAAGAAATGTATACATCCATACAAATTGCTGCAATAAAAATTGCACGATATAAACACAAATGCAACAATAAAGAAGGAGCGAGAAAGATTATGCAGCGACAAAAGTTGCTTAATGTAATTTGGCACTAATCAACAACTTGCTTTAAATAAGTGCATAAAATTAAATATAAGTAATAGGCAAAAATTGGCAACCCTGCAAATAAGCTCTCATAATTTATATTTATACTCTCAATCAGAATTATTAGCCAATAGGAAGATAGTTTCGTGACGTCATTAGGCCGACATGCGCAGAAAATTTCAATTTTATTTCCGGGATGGCGTAATCTTGTCTTCCGTAATTCTTTGACACACTTTTCACCACCAAAGTGGTGCAAGAAAAGTTTCCATATCGAAAAAAAAATTCTACCTACAATTGTACCATCCTTAACACCTCTGAGTTGCAGTAGTAAAAGAGTGAAAAAAATCAGTGCCCTCATACTCTCTTGCTGTAATATTTGCTTGATATACGAGTACTTGTTGTTAGTCTTTCCTCAACAATTTTGTATACAATCTTCAAATGTTGGTTTTGTGTGTTTTTTAGGGAAAGAAACAAACTGGGTTATTTTTAGACACAAACTAAAAACAAAAATTCATATGTACAATCATGTAAAATGTAATAAGTATTACACACCCGTACTCCTAAGTAGCTCAAAATGACACATTTTTCACTATTCAATATTTGACACTTGATGGTGAAGGAAAATTTTAAAATTTATATTTTCTATTAAAATCTCAATTTAGTTGAGAAGAAAGAAAGTCGTTTTATTTAACCTGTTAAACTGGAATACAAAAAATCGCTAGGTTAACAACGACGACACTTTAGGCATCTTATTAGATAAAAACATTTTTTAAGTCAATTCTTAAAAGTACTGCAAATTAGAAAGTGTTATTTATGAAAGATTTTACGCAGTTCTCTAGCTAATAATTGACCTAATTATTTGTTAAACTCAACAACCCTTATCATTCACCTAACTAACCACCTTATTCCATCATCAAAGCCCTAAGCTGCAATAAATTAACCCAAATTTAACTAGAAATTTATCTTTATAAAACCATGATTGAAAGAGTTAAACTGCGTCACATTCCATACCCATAAGATACATTATTTAACAGTATTTAATATAATAATCTGAAACATTTCTGCTGGGAGGTGTATAAAGTGGCATTTTGTACAAAGGCATTTTTACTTTATATACAAGTTTCATTTAATATCTTAAAAATTTCAAACAAATCAAGCTGAAATAAAAACACAAATTTCACGTAAATATTAAGGCAGCTCCTGATATTGTTCACAAGACACAAGACACAAGACACAAGACATTAAAAAATATAGTTTGTTGATAGTTATAATAAAACTGTAAAAGCAACGTGTCTGTAAATGAAATTTTTTGCGGCTGACGCAGTAATTGAAAATTTTGTGGAATTTTTGTCAGCCTTTCTTCTTGTATGTCTGCCTGTCTGTTGTTTGGTGTCCGCATCACGTAAAAACTACTGGATGAATTTTATTACAATTAGTACTTTGGTTTTAACATATGACACTTTTTCCCAAAAAAAAAAAAATAAACATAAAAAGGTAAAAGTGTACAATTTTACCCAATTATCAAACTTAAAACTTGGTAGCCCTTTTTTGTAAACGGGAAATTTTAAACACTATAAAAGAATTTTATCTGATACCTGTGTTGTAACGTCCTGTGTAAGTGCCCAGAGACGGGTATATCATTCCAAAGTAAATATATGGCGCAACCTGTCCTTTTGTTTAATACTTTAATTCTATTGTAGCACAAATATTGCTTCGTCTTAAGATCAAAATCTAAAATTAGTTTTACCAAAAACTAAAATTTAAAACTTTAAGAATGTTCACCAAAAAATTGAAAAGTTTTTAACCATTTCAAAAGATCTTTAAACTCATAAAAAATCTATACTTTAGAAAAACACAAGGTGCTCGAGAAAAGTACAAAAAATACAAAAGGTCTATTTTCGTTATTCACAAAATTATTCATATCAAGGTATATTTATTTTACTAGGTAGTGGCATCCCTACAACAAATACAACAATATAAGAACAACATGGCATTTTGTTATTGCTTTGTAGTTCGAAATGTCAAAAAACATAGAAGAAAATTGAGAAGGCCTGTATGTGTTTTATTGCTTTCTCACTTCTGCACCATAAAATTTCTAACAACATACAACTTTTGATATGTCGAACTACTAAATCAGCTGGGCGGACGACACTACCTAGTAAAATAAATATACCTTGATTCATATAGTCCCGTGTGGATGTGAGAGTCGAAACAGCAAAAATGTGAAAGAATTTCAATTTCAAGTGGAATTGCAGAAATTACAGAACCTTCTTATTTATTAATATATTTAAAAATCGTCAAAAAAAATAATTCGTCGAACAAGATATTTGAAAAACCTTATATCAAAAAATCTAGACTTAAACAAAGACAAAATTTTACATAAAATCCAATGATCTAAAATTGAAAAAATTATATTTTTCAGTTAGGTTGAGTATTAATGAGAAATGAATTTCGAAAACGTCAGACTAAAGGGTTTATTTAATCTTAACCAAAACAAGTAAGAGTGCTATATTCGGCCATGACGAATCTTATGTACCCTGTCACCATAGTAATTTTAAGTATTCTCTTACTCTTTTGTTTCTCAATTTCACAATATACATACATACATATACATAACTTCATAATTACAAATATAATATAGAATACAGAAGAAATCTCTCTAAGAAAGAATAATTTAAATTACAAATTAGGTGATTAATATTAAGAATGGAATGCATTTTCTAGACAGCTACATCCGTCATCAGCGCTCTTCGTATCTATCTACTTTGGGTAGTGTTTTAGTCGTCAGTTAGCCAACCAGATAAAGGAATACGAGAAAAACTGAAAAACTGTATTCAATTATCAATCGTCAGTAGGTTAAAAATTTTATTTTATTTAAATATTAAAAATGTTAATTTAATTAAAATTTTTCCTATTTTTCTTTAATATTAATCACATAATTTCTAATTTAAATTATATTCTTTTTTAGAGAGAACAAAACGAACTTAAGCTTCAGATTTCTTCTATATGTAAAAAAATAGTTCGACTTATATATATATTTTTTTGCAAAAACTTTACCAAAGGGTTCTTGTAGAAATTTTACGAAAAATTTTATTGCAATTTTTTTGTAAATATTTTACCAAATTTTTTTGTAAAAAATATATCGATTTTTTTTTAATTTTATCTTATATTTTTGTTTTAATTTTATCTTATTTTTTTTTTTTAATTTTTAACCCATTTTTTTAAGTTTATCTCAAATTTTTGTAAAAATTATATCGAAAATTTTTTTTTTAAATTTTATCGTATTTTTTTTTTTTTTTTAAACTTTATCAGTATGCACACCATTCAATCTACCGATTGCGGTCTAATATTTATTAAAAAAAAACGAGAATTATGGTGGTTTTTTGCACGCAGCTTGGAATAAAATCGTGTGATGTTTCTAAATTGCAATCGTAAAATTCTCGAAACTATGCCTGGCAGATTGGTGAGCTTAAATATTCTGTACCTCGTCTAGTGCTTTGGCAAATGACATTTCAACCCGATCACACGAACAGACGGACATCGCTTAATCAGCTTTTCCAGAATATATATACTTTATGGGGACGGAAATGAATATTGTAGAAATTACACACGGAATGACAACTGTGTTGAAGGGTATAATGGTAAAGTGTCGTTGTTATTAAACAAATTTTTATACAAAACTTGTTTAATACATTTTTATAAATAATTTCTTTTATAAATTTTTATAGAAAATTTGTTTAACAAACCTAACGAAAATGATTTTTATGAATATGAGCTTAAAAATTTCAATTTTTGGGTTAGCCATAATAATTTAATATTAGATCCATTAAAACAGAGACCCCATTAATTACTCTTTTTTACTTATATGATATTTCCTCTTAATATTTCATACTTAAATAAGTAAGATGGCAAGGTGCTGTTTCGTTAGTAAAATATTGTTTCATATTTTGAATATTTTTTATTTATAACAGGGTGAATTTTCGAAAGTTTGAAGACTGAAAATTCCCTAAAGCTCTAAAATAAATTAATTTAACACCACGACGCAGTCGGTATTAATTCAAGAGAGCGCTTTATATTTCAAAACTTTTTTCAGCTAGCGCTTGTATATTAAAGCACTGCATGATGAACAAAAAATACAAGGCTGATAAGACGCTCATTATAATATTTTATTGATTTCATGACTGTTTTTTGAACACGAGACCAACGAGCTAAATACGATAAGCTTGCAGAGTACCCATAAGCAAGTTTGAATAAGTATGAGTAAATGTTGAACATAACAGCAATGAACTTGGACGAATTCAAGCAGTTGTATGCTTTGAGTCAAATACGAGCACAGTTAGAGTGTACAATAAAAAGCACAGAATTGTTTTCTTATTAGCGCCTTACTTTCTCAAACAAAATAACCCAGTGACTCTTTCGAACAAGGGATAAGTAAAGACGACGGTCACTACTATAGAAAGTTAATTTTACTCGGTTAGCTCATTGCGTTTATGAGGCAAACAGAGGTTGGGTCACTAATAGTATGGTTGTATGTAGTAGTATGGTGATTAGGCATATGTTCAATAAGAGTTGACATTTTGAGGGTTTAGTTCCTAAAGAAGGCAAATGCAAGTGTGCTTAATTTACAAGTTTTGCCTGTTTATTTGAAAGTCTGTAATAATTTCAATTTGAATCAGGAAATTGAAGTGATGCTTACTAACAATTTAATTTACCACAAATAAGCTTCGTTTTTAAACCCTATTTAGAAGGAAAAAAAGCCTGTGAATATCAAAAAAGCCAAACAGTTAAAAAAATACCCTTTATAAGAAAATCAACTTAAAGTAATACAACCCAAATGTCAGATTATGTATGAAAATGTATAAATATTATAAAGACTAAAACAAAGTAGAAGAAAATGTATGTCAAAATGTCACTTATGATTAAATTGTATTATTACGTACAAGAAAATGTTAAAAGCAACATTAAAAACTCAACTTTCATAAAATATTTAATAGAAAAAAAAACTATTTTTGCTTTTAAGGATAATGATTATGAATTTGTGAATGTGCACGGGCATGTTTAGTGACAAGAAAAATAAATTAATTTTAGTTTAACTAAACTTAACTAGAACAAATAACTTATGACTTAATTATTTTAATTACTTAAATAAATCATTAGTACATGTTAAAAAATATTAAAGGTATTTTTCCTCAGAGGTTATTTTTAATTCAAACACTTGGCATGCAGCCTTTTGATTTAATATTTAATTTAATCTCTTTAGGGTTGAACTAAAAAAATATGTATTTTTTTGAATTAAATAAATATTTGATTTAATAAAATTGTAACTAAAAAAATTAAAAAAAAAATTTATAAAAACAAAAAACAAAACATTTCTCGCATTCAATATGCGAAATATGTTCAGTAATATGAAATGAAAGCTTCTATTCGGGGACATCGTCAAGATGCTTTATAACACGATTACCAAACTTAATGTTAAGAAGATCGATCATGCTAAAGCCAAAGATTATTCAATTGCATGTCTTTTATTTCAGGCTAAAGCACTGCATGAGCACAAAAAACGAAACTGATAAGACGCTCACTTAAATATTTCATTGAATTCATGTCTGTTCATTGCACACGAGTAACGATGACTGGACAATTATAAACACACAAGAGCAAGTTTGAATAAGTATGAGTAAATGTTAAACATCAAAGCAATGAACTTGGTGGAATTCAAGCATGAAACGCGAACACAGTTCAAGTGTACAAACGAAAAACACAGAGTGTACAAACGAAAAACACTTTATTTTTAAGGCCTTAATTTCTTAAGAAATACAAAATAAATCAGTAAAGTGCGAGTTAGACTCATACACGTAGGGTTCCGCACTATGTTTAGTACAACTTTAAAAATTCAAGTTGTTAATTTTTTCACGTCTTATTTTTAAAATTGAATTCACGAAAATTGTAACACTATTAGAACACGCTTTAAATTTTTAGTAATTGTTGTTATAGCGGAAATGGTAAAACAATTTCTATAAAAATATCTGACGCCTACCTATTGCGGTTCAAAAAATAAGGCAATATACGTGAAAAACATGTCGCTGGTGGAACACCCTTTAGTTATAAGTAATTGTTACAGCGGCAGAAGTACAACATCTACTGTACACATTTCAAGAGTCTACCTATTACGGTTCAAAAAATAAGGCGTGTCGGCGTGTCGTTTTTACCCTTTAATTTTTAATATTTATTATAGGGCCATAGTAATACATCTCCTGTAAAAACTTCAAGAGTCTACAATATAAAAGCAAATCACGTCGATAGTGACACCCTTTAATTTTAAGGTTTATTTTTTTTTACTTGTTTATATAGCGAACTAAGTTTTAATTACTGTTTGTAAATTTGAAGTGTATGCCTCCTACACTTCAAGAAATAATACGTCTCTATCGGAACACCCTATAAGTTTTAGTATTTGTTGCTATAGCGGCAATAGTTATACATCTTCTGTGAAAATTTCAAGAGTCTACCTATTACGGTTGCAGAGATAAAAGGCGCTGACAGACAGACAGACGGTCAGACGGACAGACAGACGGTCAGACGGACAGACATTGTAGCGAAAACAATAGGGTTACGTTTTTACCCTTTGGGTACGGAACCCTAAAAACGCACCAAGCCTTATCCAAAAATGCTACACATCTACTAAACAAAATAACACACTGAGTGTTTCGAACATCTGTCGAATAAATAGCGCTCACTACTGTAGAATGTTCGTTTTACTCGGTCAGCTCATTGCGTTTGTGATACGAACTGAGCTTTGCTTACTAATAGTATGTTATGAGTAGGCATGTGTTCAGTAAGCTAGTTTGTACTCGAGTATAACCACATTCTCATGAGCTTATGAGCACACCCTTTAGATAAGCTCGTTCATTCAACTGTTTCCAGTACCACTTACGAAAAAAAAGCGCCAATGCTCCACTCCAAAATCTAGATCTACACATCTTCATTCAATGTAGATGCATGGGCTTCGTGCGGGTTTCCGTACCACAGATGCAGAAATTTAGCTTGTTGCTTAGCCGCCGAGATAAAAATGCGTCTGGTCAGACTTTTTTCTCCCTTTTTAAAACAAAATTGAAATTGAAATAGGTATCATACTAGGGAACTATTGATGTACCCATACAAATAATTTGAAGGACCATAAATCAATTCAAAACTCTTATGGAACAAGTTTTTCCAACTCGACAACACACTTTATCCTAACATAAAGCACACATAGTAACATCACAGATTTCTAGCCAAAATATTAAAACTTGCGTTGACTTTCGGAATATACCAAAATTAAAAAAAATATAAAAGTTTTGCAAAGGAACAATGATTTAAATAAATAATATATAATTTTTGCAAAAAATTATATATTTATTTATATTTATAACAGATAGAAGGGCAGCAATTATAAACTAAAAATGTAAGAAGTAATCTTTAAGAATTAGATTTAAACCAAATTATAGATGCTCCAAAACTAGCGGAAAAATGTAAAGACTATGTGAATGTCAAGCATTATTGTTCAAAATTTAAGCTATTTTCACCAGCATCCGTCTTTTATGGGGACACCATTCAAGCCTCTGTCTATAACGGTTTTAAAGATAGGGTCACATAGATCAAATAACATCACCTATTGGGACACCCTTTCATTTACAATTTTAAATTAAAGATCTGTTGTTATAAAGGACTTGGCCACAAAGATTCTTTGTTAATTTCAAATGTTTAACCATATATATCAAATTACATGAACTATTAGGACACCCTTTACATTATAATTCCAAATATTTATACTTGATATCATACCAGAGAAAGCAGTAGTTATTCTGCCTAATTTTCAAGTGTTCGTGTTTAACGGTTAAAAAGATAGGGTCATACAGATCAAATTACATAATTTATGGGGACACCCTCTAGTTTCTAAATTCAAATTATATACTTGCTATAGTGGACTTTGCAATACAGGTTCCTTGTAAATTTTAGCTGTCTGTCTATAACAGTTCAAAAGTTTGGCCACATACATAGAATTACATTAACTATTGGGACACCCTTTTATTTCCAAATTCAAATTTTATACTTTTTGTTATAGCGGACTTAGCAATACAGGTTCTTTGTAAATTTCAGCGGTCTGTGTACAACTGTTCAAAAGTATGGCCATATACATCAAATTAAATGAACTATTGGAGCACCCTTTACAATTTTGAATATTTATACATTTTATTATAACGGTCAGAGTAATCGACATTCTGTCAAATTTTCAAGGTTTTGCCTATAACGGTTCAAAAGATAGACTCAAATAGGTCAAATTACGTCACCTATGGGGACACCCTTTAAATTTTAAATTTATTTTTTTTATCAATTTCTGCTGTTGGGAGCTATACCGACACGCAATTTTTTTAAATTTTAATTTGGTTCCCTTTACGGTTCTTAATACACGTAAAGAACATGTATGTTGTATGGGGACACCCTTTAATTTTTGATATAATGAACTGATTTTAAAATGGGACCAACCTGAAAGCATAACCTTTCAAATAAAGAAATGGCTAAGTTCTGCGGTTACATACATAAAAAAAGCAACATTCAGACGAATTGATAACCTCCTTCTTTTTTAAAGTCGGTTAATTATGGACAACCAGCATATGTTTAACCTAAAACCCAAATAAAAATCTCTCTCTTCACTTTTTCATTGAAGGGCATTTAAAGCAAAAAATAAAAAATTAAATCTTTAATAAACACTCCAACACCTTATACTACGAGTATAGTAGTTATTGTTTTTGATGCTTCCTTTTTATTTTTATATTATTTAAAGCACAAAATTGAAACTAAAATCAACTATGATTGCAATTTCCTCCTCTGGGGGGTGTTTTCAAGCCATTAAGAAAAGACTTTCATATTTTCTAACGGCAAAAGCAAAACAACTAAAAGTGTTACGAATACAAATGAGAAAGAAAACATCTCTACAACACAAAAAAAATTGTCTACTAAAGAAATGCCTTGGACGCTACTTGATCAAACAGCCAAACCAAACCAAACCAAGCAAAGCATAGTTAAATTCAAAAAGGGAACATTTTCCTTATATGATTTGTATGTAAAGAAAGTGTGTGTGTGTGTGTATGAGATAACTACTAGAAGTGCCCTAAAGAATAAAGTAGAACAAGTTTAGTGGTTCTCATAACTTTTTTGTCGTTACATACAACAAGGTAATTAAAATTAGGGCGACAGACTGCAAGCGATAAGTTTATTGTTGTTTTCTACTTCACCATATGTAGTATAGGAAAAGTATAGTAATCGTGAAAAAATCGATGTCGGGATTTTAGCGGATCTTTAAGTTTTGTGGTCTCCTGAATCCCTTTTTTACTATTTTCACGAAGATGTCCGTGGGTGGGTGTGTCTGCCACTTTTTTTGTGAAGGCTCTACAGGTCATACCGCCTTTTGTATATGGAGATGAAGAGCTGTATTAATTTTGGGCATAATCGGGAAGGGGTAGTTTACTTTATTTTATTTAAATATATAAAAGTCTACATAATAATTTCATACAGACTTTAGTAACAAATTTAATAAAGAGTAATCAATAAATTGATACAGTTCATTAAAATTGGCACATATTCTCAGTGGATCAGCATAAGCATAGTTCATACGAAAACATTTAATTGCCAGAGGTTGAGTGTAACGTGTCGGCCGATGTGGAACATTAAATGATATACTTCTTAGTATGAATTCAGAGTGTATATCGCCATTAAGAATACTTAACAAAAACGTAACGTTTAGCATAGTCCTTCGGCTTTTAAGAGAAGGCAACTTAATTAGCGATAATCTTTGATGATAAGGAGGCAATTTTAATATTAGATTCCATCTTAAGCTTAGTAGGCTAAATAGCAAAAACTGTTTTTGAATAGACTCAATATGATCACTATGAACATTATACAACGGATCCCAAACAACTGAGCCATATTCAAGAATAGGTCTAACTAAGGATGTGTATAAAAGCTTAGTTACATATGGATCGATAAATTCCTTTGCCCATCTTTAAACAAAAGCAAGAAATCCTCTCGCCTTATTGAACGTCAAGCATTATACCCAAATCCAGGATGGAACAAACTAATTCCAAAGGTTGCCCAACAAAAAGTTGACACTGACGAAATTGCCCCTGTTAAATCTCATGTGCTTGCATTTGTTAGAGTTTAGTTCCATTAGGTTTACATTGCACCAAGTATAAAAGTTACCAATATCATGTTGTAGGTAAAAATGATCCGATTTTTTTTTTTTGTATGTAAGAAAATTTTTACATCATCAGCAAACATAAGTATGTTGCAATATTTTATAACATTTGGCAGATCATTTATAAACAAAGAGAACAGGTTTGGACCAAGATGGCTGCCTTGTGGTACTCCAGAATAAACATTTATAGGTTTAGATATGTAGTGTTTGAAAAGTACATTTTGTTTTCTATCATTTAGATAAGATTTAATCCAATTTAGACTATTTGGAGAAAAGCTCAGCATATATAGCTTATTAAGGAAAAGTTTGTGATTGACTTTGTCGAAAGTTTTACTGAAATCCGTATAAATGGCATCAGTTTGTTGATTTTTCACGAATCCTTTATTGACTAACGTCGTTAACGTTAACAGGTTGGTAATGGTTGAGAATCCTTTTCTAAATCCATGTTGATGCGGCGATATTAAATGCGATATGTTGTGGCTTAACACCCCAAACCGAAAATAATTAATTTTTCGATTAGAAAATTCTTTGAACTTAAATTATTTATGTAATATATCCATAATAATATGCGTTTCCATGAGGTTTTTTACACTTATAAAGTTCATCTAGAAAAAAATCGCCCGAGGGCCCCAGATAACTTGTAACACCGATCTGTCAGAATTTTTATTTTTATAAAAAAGCTAAAATATGTGGAAAACATCAAGGAAATATATATTTTTAAGATTTTTCCTATGCTGTTTTTGATTTTTTTTATGTTGTTGTTTTTAATGAAAACAATTTTAAAATTCAAGAAGTTTTAATTTTACAAAAAACACGTTTTCATAATAATCGCAATTTTAACAAAAATTCAAAATATGGAATGTTGAACAAAAAAATATCAAAAATTCACAAAACTATTTCACCAAAACTATTAACTCAAAATTGCATCTACAACTGAAATTTAATAAAAATAAAACATTAAAAATTGAAAATATCACAAAAATCTAAATTAAAAAAATTCATTTCCACGTCAGTTACCTACCCGCCAACTAGTCGGGAATTTATCATTCTTAGTTAAGCTTAAAGAGTTTCCCTCTATATACCGACTATATCTATATAATTTTTAATTAAAACTAAACTAATTCGAATTTATAAAATTAAACCGCCCTAATAATGACATGCACTCATTATTTTAAACAAGTGGTGGTATGTCAGAGAGGGCTTTCAAGTGAGTATACACGAAAGAATGGGTATTTGTAGTAGTGTGTAGTTACCAGAAATTACATGTACCCAGCAAACACAATGTCAAGCATTTGAAATAAATTGTATTTGCATTTGATATTAAGCCTATTATTCAAACCCTTCTTCAAGGAAAGGAAGAGGTTTGAATTGAATATTTGAAAAAAAAAACAAGAAACATTTGACATGACATATTTAATTTAAGTTTAATCTAAATTTCATAACTATTATTATTTCTAATGCTTGGTTTTCACTATGTCATTTTTGTTGTCAAATTGCCCAAATTGTTGGCAATTGTATGAAAACGGATTGTCATATAGTGCCATCTATGTTTGCAGTCAGTTATCCACACCAACTGCCATCTTAAATGACAAATAAGTGAAAACGCCAAATTTTAGTTTGTCAGCAGATATGGCATCATTTTTTACTTAAAGTAGATTTGACAACAAGTTGTCAACTTTTCTTTTAAATTAAGATTGAATTCATCAAAAAAAATTGTAAACTGATGTTTTTATGAATTAATATTACTATTCTTGCAGAAATCGAAAAACAAAAAAAGGTTTTAAGTCATTTTCGGAAATTGACAATAATTTAATTAAAAAGTGGATTCTATATATGTATATGAAACGTGTGTGGGGTTGTGTGCGTCCTGACAATATTTTGTGCGATTTTGTTTGAAAGTATTCCACACCAAATTTTAAGACTCTTACGTACGTATTTACTTTATATAAAATTTATATAAAATTCTAAAATTGTAAAAATTATTGTAAAGCTCTGCAAAAGACAGACTGGAAATGAGTTACTCATTATTTTTAAACATCGCCATCTGTTGCGCAATATTGCTTAAAATATACTGGTTTCAAAAAGATGCCTTAAAGTATGCAGTACCTTTGAATCGGTAAAAATCGTAAATATCGGCGTACTTTCACTCATCTTTCTCCAGTTTCTCTTGGAAATAAGATATTTTTTCGGGAAAAAAAGTCTCCAATTGAATTTTACATAAATACAACATGTAAACGAACAAATTCATAAGAAATATCCTTAGTATTACTGCCCATCCAAAAAAAAAAAAAAGCCTCACCTCGAAATCTGGAATTATGTTCCATTTAAAGGTACAAAAATTAAAGTAAAGGGTTATTATTGACACTTCTAATTCAAAAGAAGCGACTAGAGGAACCGAGCTATTATGCCTAACAGCTAAGGAATTAAGAAGAGACCTTCAGGAAAAACAAGCTCGAAATTATCGACCTACCGGATAGCATCTTCTAACAGCAGCTATGAATAAGAAACACTTACATGAAGCCAAAAAACATTAAACGGAGTTGCATGAATGTTGATGCTAGTGGGTTTCGCTAACAAAGAAAATGTAAATCGATACCCGTTATTCTCACAACTAAAAAGTATGTGAACATGGACTCACTTTTGCTCGCCCGTGTATTGATTTTCCAAATGAAAACAAATTGAAAAGACGTTTTTATAGAACTTATACTAACATGTGTATCATTCTTACAGCTTTTACTTGTTTGGTTTTCCATTTCATCATAAACCGTCTGATACCTGTTCAATTCGAGAAACTAATCGTACATATTATGGAAATAAGTCAGGCATTTGTAAAGCGTCAAGCTGATCGATCTTAGCTTAAGTTTTGACGCTGGGCACCATCCACTTGCTAGGGCTGGAGCTATGTGCGCTCAAAGTTGATTATTTTTTAAAGCATGGCATTTCTTTAATTTTTGTTTGATTTTTAAAAATTATACATAGTCTTAAAGATCTAGTTAAATGATACGAGTTATAAGCAATTTAAAATTAAAATTTTTTTTTTCGATACCCTGGCCGTACAAACCGAATTTTGTGTAAAATTTATCATTCGTGCGGAAGTTGGAGGTCCTCCAATTTGACCTATTTCATATTGACACTTTGACTCTAGCCTATATGTTATAAAATCCCAAAGCAGGAATCGGAAAAAGCAGACTGTTATATTAAAGCTACATATAATTCCAATTATTGCTGAAAGTATTTTATGAGCCCTAGTCGACATGTCGACTTTATGGGCAAAATACTTTAAATTCCAATTTTGGGATTTTTGTTCTTTATTTTGAGAATTGTTGTAGATTTTTTACTACTTGATTTTCGTCGACTTATTACATATCGACAGAACATTTTATTTGAATCGTTCGTTGCATATTTAATATTTTTACTTAAGCTCAGATTCTCCTCTGCTGAAATTTGAAATTTGGGTCTATCGGCCTAGCGCTTAACAAATGGCTGAGTTATTTCCAAATATTTTAATTCTACCCTACTGTGCACTGCTGGACTATTTTTCTAATATTTTTTGGAAGGCAGTATTCACCACGTTATCACTAACATATGGTATCATTAGCTGCAAAAAAGCCAGCTGTAGTGGCCAAATGCCGAAAGTCGTAATCAAATAAAAACGGCAAAGAATATTTTTTATTAAATACAAATTCTTGGCATTCCGGGTGGGTGTTATTTTAAAAAACACACACATAAACGTCTTTATTCATTTTCACATTTACTTGCAATACAAACTTAAAAATCCCCTGTTTTGTTTTAGTCGATATTAAGCTGGTGTGTTTGCTGGGCTATGGACTATGGTTAACCACATAATTTTTTTTAACTTTATTATTTTTGTCCTCCTTTTGCTAACAATGATTATAACATTCCTTTAAATATTCTAACGACCATCATCATACTTTAGAAACCTAAAAACAAACTTCGTACGTTTTGTGCATTTTTTGTATTTAAAAAAAAAATTGATATTCATTCATGTAATAAATTGCTAGCGGCAGCAACAGCACCATTATCAGCCACACCAGCAACGACGTAACTTTTTCCGAGGAAAAAAAATAAAAACATAATAATACTATATAAACCTTTGACATGATTTCAGTAAAATCTCATTTGGCTGTTTTATTTCTGTTCTTCACAGCAGCCACTCTTGTTGGTTGGTTTTAGGCAAAACATCATGGAGGAGGAAAAAAAACAAGTAGCAAGTGGAGATTATATGGATTAGAGGCAACTTATTATTGTTATTAACTTACCATCTGGTTGCTGTATTTTATTTCTTTCCTCCACTTGTTATTTTTTATCTTCTGGGTTTACTAGTCCACGTGTTTAAAGTATATTTATCCTTGAATGCTGAAATGGAACGAAAGGAAACCAAGGAGAATGTTAAGAAGTGTAATTATGAAATTAAAATTAGAAATGCGAAAGTAAGTATTTAATATGGTAAATTTAACAGAGCGCTTAAAATGTTTAGGTGGGTGTAGTTGTCGCTCATTAATTGACACTTTAGGTGAAAGAGGTTAAATATTGGAAATGGGGTTATTGCCTAATTAAATTCAAACTGATATCATTTTCGTAACATGATTTGAAAAAAATTGTTTGTTTTTATCACATAAACTAATATAAGTTATATTGTTATGGTTTTTATAAGGTCGGTACGAAGATATTTAAGAGTAAACTATTGAATCAAAACAGGTTTCATTACATACATAATTAGATCAAGACTTGGAAATAAAATTTACTCATGCATTGTAACGAGTGGTCCAAAAACAAGTATCTTCTTAGAAATAATATAAAAGGAACCTAACCTCATTTCTTTTGCTATATTATGGCATTATTAGAAACTAGCAGTGTCTGACACGTCGTTGGCGTCCTGACAATATTTTGCACAATTTTGCTTTGAAAGTATTCCACATCAATTGAAAGACTCTTACTTTTATAGTGCTTCAGTTATGAGTTATGTATTTACTTTATATAAAGGCACCCATCCCTGGATAAAACTCTAAAATTTATAAAAAAAAAATTCTAAAATTCAAAAAACTATTGTAAACCTCTGTAAGAGATGTTTAAAATATTTTAATAACAATGTAATTCCACAAAGTAAAAATACAAATTAAATATAAATTTTATTCAACTGGCGCCATCTGTCGTGCAGTAGTTTTTTAAAGTATCCCACTTTCAAGCACAAAAAGTTGAGTTAAAAAAATAAACGTGTTGAAAATATCCCAGTTTTAAACCGAAAATTTCAGTACCTTTAAACCGGAAATTGCGTTTTTCACTGCTTTTTTCCACTTTCTCTTGGAAATAAGATATCCAGGTCCCTATATTGGGACCTGGATACTAAGGTACCTCCTCACAAAATTTTGTTAAAATCCATCTATTAGAGTTTACGTGATGCGAACACAAACGAAAAGCAGGCAGACAGACAGACAGACAGACGGAAATGAGTTTTTTTGTTATTATATGTATAGATATAGATAAGAAAAATTTATATTATTTATGCAACACGATTTCATTCTTGTGACTGATACGGCTGGCTTCGCTTTAGCTTACATTGTAGGACCTATTTTACAAGACTTTCTTGGCCGTTTATAGATCTATCTGACTATTTTTTCGAATTACTTTTTAACGGCACACAGTGGTTTCAAATATTTTATTTTGGGAATATTGCGGTAGCTCAATAAAGTGTGAGCACAGATTGTTAGTATAATTTATTGTCCTCTTTTTACAGTAGGTTTGAAGCCCTGAGATGGAAGGGTTTAGATACAGTGTAAATCTCAGGGGTTCAGGATTATTTCCCCCAGAGAATTCATATACTAGAAATTTTCGTTAAGTCACATTATTAACAGGTTTTAAACATTTTTACAAACACAGTTTAGACCACATTTTGTTAATATCATCCAGACTAGCTTTTCCACCACGATGAAGGGGCTTAGAAACAGTAACCAAACATATTATTAACAAGTCCGAGAATTATTACTGACTACCTGTGCCCACACACATTGTGTGCCTTTTGATAATATTTTGTTCGATTTTGCTTTGAAAATAATATAAATAGGTACGTACCCATCCCTGGATGAAATTCTAAAAATTATTGAAAATCTCTGAAAAAGGTGTTTAAAATATCCCGCCTTAAAGTATAAATATCGGTAAGATTGCGTACTTTCACTGCTTTTTCTACACTTTCTCTTGGAAGTAAGTTGTTTTTTGCGAAAATATTCGAATTCGAATATTCGAATAAGGATAATAAGGTACCTCCTCCGAAAATTTTAATAAAAACCATCCAGTAGTTCTTACGTGATACGAACACATACAGTCAGACAGGAAAAAAGTTACATATAATAATGTAGAGATCATGTACTAAATGTATGAGAACACTTTTTCTATCGCATGCTATATATCTTTTAAAACGACCGACGTATTTATCTTTGACGTCGTATTTACCTTCAAATATATAAATTAAAATTTTTTTAATAAGTTATTTTTAGCTCTTATAAATAAAAGTTATTTTAAACTTTTATAAATAAAACTTATTTTTAACTTTTATTTTTCTCTTTTAAGTAGAAATAAAATTTATATGAAACTTTAATTTTGTCTGTACGTTTTGATAGTCAGCAAGTTACACATCTCAGCCGGTAAAACCTAGTTAGTGGTGCGCCTCAAAAACTGTATCAACGTTGGAACTCTCGAGTTGACTACGAGAGGTCGTGGTAAACATTTAAGCAGTTTGTATTAATAGATCCAACAAAAAAAAAATAGTAAGTGATACACAAAAAGTGTTTAGGTTATTTTTAAACATGCAACTGACTGTTAAATTTAAAAATAAAATGCTGCATCAAAAAAAGCAACTAAAAATTTAAACTAAACAAATTAAATAATTGTAATATTTATGCTTTCTCAGGCGGTTTAATAAACATTTGTATTTGTTTAAATAAAATTTTAAAACAAAAAAAGTTTAAGAAAAGATTGATATTTATAAATTAAACTCTATAGCAGGGCATATAAAAAGTGTTGTATTTGGTGTACAAATTTATAAATATTTAAAGAGCTTTACAATGCTAATTACCAATTATGTGAAGCTATTTATCCACACAAGGATTATGAATAAAAGTACACACAAACACACACACAAGCACTCCCACTTATTCAAGTACAATTATGAACACAAATGCATCAATTAAATATGTAACATACATTAAAAAATATACATTTGCCTGCCTATACCATTAATTAAATTACAGTCTATACAAGACCACCTTGTATGTAGAACAAATTATAAATACACACACACTTTACGACCTACGCATACAAACACTTAAACGACAAACCAACACACAGCCAGTCAGTCAGCCTGGAGTTTAATGTTTTTCAGTATAAGTATCTACATATCTATCTGTATATTGATAATAAAAGTAATTTTATTAAAGTATACTTCAGTTATTGGAACACATGGCACCAAATACGAGGGTCGTGTAGCAAGATTTAAAAAATTAAAATTATGAGATTGTTTGGTTTTCTTTTCTTCTGTAAAAACCATTACACATAAAAATGTAAGCTTACAAAAAGCTTACTTTAATCAAAGTTGAATTTGAATAGAAAATTACATTGAAATGCAACCAACATAACATTTTGTTATATTTATGAAACATGTTTCCTTAGAATGTTAGGAATAAGATATTTTCGTTTATAATATTATCTTTTATAAAGCTAGATTTACACGATTGAAGGTATTTTGAAGTCGTATCAAAATTTTGAAAATTTATGTTGCTGTTTTATTTACACGTTTCAATAATTTGATCAAAATATTCTTTCAATATATTTTAAAATCTATTGATAAAAATTTGATCAAAATTTGTTGAAGCTAATTTACACTATTGGTAAAAATATTGACTTGATCAGCTCTTTTGCTTCTTTGGTGAAATAATTTATTATTATAAATAATAATTTATTATTACAAAAAAAAAAAAAACAATTAATAAGTATGGACGACGACACAATCATCATAGCATTAACATTTTTAATATTGGAGGAAGAAGTAGCTGATAATATTGCAAAAAAAGAAGAAGACAAAAGGAGCATTGGGCACGACCTTTTCTTTTTGAAGGTAATGGTATATATTTTGTCTTTTAGGGATCGATTGAAGAGGAACTAGACGATTTTGATTATTTGCTTAATCTCGTCAACCCCATCAATTGAAAAGGCCAATACTAATATGCGGGAATCATTATGCCCTGGAGAACGACTGGCAATTACTTTGAGATTTTAAGCGAATGGGGACAGTTACGCAAGTCTGATGTTCTTGTTTAAAAGATAGAAAAGGCCAATACTAATATGCAGGAATCATTATGCCCTGGAGAACGCCTGGCAATTACTTTAAGATTTTTAGCGACTGGGGACAGTTACGCAAATCTGATGTTCTTGTTTAAAAGATCAAGATCATCGATATGCAATATTGTGCCTGAAGTCTGCGCTTCATTATACCTATGAGTATTTCCCAAAGTATAAATAAAACGTGGAATTTTCCCAATTCAATCGGGGCATTATTAAATATTATTAAACCATATAGTTTTCGGAATTAAAATACGAAGGAAAGAATTTTCAATTACAGGTTGTCCAGATTTAGGCGTGTTTCGGAAAACGTGTTTATATTAATACCAGCCCGATTTCGCGTTGTCAGAAAAGCAATGGAAGTTTCCCCACCCAATATTGTCAAAGTTGTTCTCGCAGTATGTGTATTGAATCAAAGTATGTGTATTGTCAAATTATTTATAGTTATCAATATTGCCAGATGCAATTTTGATGCTTATTTACACGGTATCAATAAAATCTTCACAAGTTTTGTTCAATAAATTTTGAAGAAATTTCGCTGTTTACACGAGCTTTAAGCATTTTGAAGAGTAATTTTGAAGAAAATTTCTATCGTGTAAATTTAGCTTAAGTTTATTTTCAAAACTAGAAATTGTTAAAATCTAATTATGTAGAAACTTTTCAAACTAAGCAAGTAGAAAGAAAAGAATAAGCGTAAAAGGTAAAGTAAAAGTATTTATTTATAAAAAAAAAATCAAAAAAGTCAATAAAGTTTTCAATTGAAATATTAGCCCACCAAACCAAATGTTTCGATTTTTTCTAAAGTCAGACTTGTCGTGACGAATTCGTTAAGACATTTCGGTTATTTGTCTGTACAAATAAAAATATATGAAACTTGGATTTATATGTAAGAAAATAAAAATCAAAATTGTATTACATAAATAAAAAAGAATAGTAAATATGAAAAACGGAATAAATACATGCAAGATGGAGAATTGAAATCGAATTGATTACGGTAAAGTATTGCCTTGAATACCAAATTTTTAACTAATCACTATATTCACTTTCAGAGAACTAAGTTCTAGCTTATACGGGGGGAAAACAAATCATTGCGATTTTGTACCTACATACATGTCGTTACGATTTCGTACCTACATATCGTTACGATTTCGTTGCGATTTCGTTCCTACATATCGTTGCGAAGTCATGTCAACACTTTCATATAAAAATCGTTACGATTTCGGTAATATTTCGGTTCCGTAATCGGAACATTTTGTCGAATAGTCGTTACGAATTCTTTACGAAATCGAAATATGTGGTTTAGTGGGAGGCTTCAAACTTCAACCAAGATTACAATTAATATTTAGTTTTAACAAATACAAACCCGCTTTAATATATTCAAGCGCTATCGTCATGTGAATTATTATTGTTAATGTATGTATGTGCCAGTAACACCGACTGATGTTGATGAATGTATATTTGCCATACACTGTAGTTTGGCCGACAATCGAGAATCATTTCAGTGTGAAAACTTGAAAGAAACACATGATATGATGATATAATAAACACTTAAAGCTTATATGTTACAACATAAGATTAAATAAAAATATTCAATTTATTTTTTTGTCGTGTGCATATTTACCATATTATTGTATCGGTAAATCCATGTCAAATCAACCAAAAAAAGTTTTTTTTTAAACATTTTATTGAAACTTTTTTATTTAAATTCTTCTTTTGATTCCACCATAGTTCTAATCTAAAATTTTTATGGTGTACTCACTAGGCCACGTTTAAAACACTATCGCAAAAATGTTAATAAAACTTTTATTTAAATATCAAAAAGTGTTTTTCATAATTGATAAAATGAGCTATTACACAACTTCCTAGGGCTTTTAGAACTGGAATTAGAATATATTTCAGCGATATTTTCCTATTTTTATAACTTTATAGCTAAAAAACTGTAAGAGATAGAATAATTTTTGAAATTATATTTGGATTCTGGGAGTCAAGGATTGTAAATAAAAAATGTTGCAATAAAATCTGAAGTAGTCATTTTGAGTGTCTTGTTAATTTGAAATGGAATTACCCATATATTTTGCGAATATATTTAAGTTTTCTTATACTTAATCGCTTGCCTTTTTTAATTATGCGTATTTAAACCGGTCCTGATAATATATAATAATGATAGAAATTTATTTCTTCATCCTGTGAGATAAATACTGCTGAAAATTATCTACAAATCACATATTTTTTTATTATTTTTTGAAACTTATGGAATATGAAATAATTATTGTAATTTTTGACCCTTTTAATAATTCTATAATTATGTTTTTTTAAGCTTTAGTTCTTTTTTATAAATTAGTTTTTAAATTAATTTTTATTTTAGTTTTATTTATTTAAAAATTTTTATAAAAAAAACCTAAAGCGTAAAAAACATAATTATAGACTTATGGAATATGGCATTTATCAAATGTCTTTATTTTCTTAAAAACAAAATAAATTAAACTTAATGTCGACCAGGCATGGTTTTAGGCCTTAAAAACCATGCCTCGTGATTTAATAAGACACATACATATATACAGAAATATACATACATATATTAATTATAATCCAATTCATTAAAAGCAAACATACAGGTAGAGATACATAACTGTTCTCTAAAACAACTAATATATACATGTGTACACATGACATAACTCTATCAAGACCATTTCTGTACATGAAATATTTTGTTGCTGGTGCAGATAGCAATCGAATTAAATTTAATGAAATTCAATGGGGAGGTACCCTAGTATCATAATTCAAATATAGGATGTTTTTTTCCCCTTAAAAAATCTAATTTCAAAGAGAAAATCGGGAAAAGTAATAAAAGTAGTAAAAGTACGCAATTTTACCGATTTAATGGTACTGAAAACTTGGCAGCACTTTTTACTTTTGTCAACCGGGAAATTGTAAACACTATTTTTAGAACTCTACAGTAATTTTAGTATTTTATATAAATTTTAGTATTTTATATGAGTAATCACCCAGGGATGGGTACCTTTATATAAAGTAAATACATAAACCATATCTGAATCACTATAAAAGTAAGAGTCTTAAAATTTGGTGTGGATTTTCTCCAAAGCAAAATCGAACAAAATATTATAAGGACGCTGACAAAGTGGCGGGCACAGCTAGTATAAAATAAAATTCTATTGAAATGGGGGATTCAATGTGAAATGATATGACATTAGAACCAAAAGGCATAAAATGACAAAAAAAAATATCGACAAAAATATGTATAAGTACAATTGTATAGGCATATATAGGAAAATACCGCAATAATTCCCTAAAAAAAAGTCTTATGTGCGGTTTCTATAATACAGACGATTGGCTCGTCTAATAAATTTGTATAGGAATCACTCAAAAACTTGAGTGCTTTTCATACAAATTTTCTAGACGAGCCGCTCGTCTGTATTACAGAAGTTAGTGTGAATAATTTATCCCTTAATTAGAATTAATTTTTGTTTACTTTTTTATCTTATTAAAACCATGTAGAAATGAATTGAAGTTCAGTAAAATTATTTGATTTCCCATGCAAAATTAAAAAATTTTTCAATTTTTTACTTCAACGCGTTTGTGAATTTGTTTGCGGTCAATTTCAGCGTGGTTTTAAAAATTAAAATCTTAAACTATTAGCGATTAGCGATTAGGAACATAATTATTTTGAAGAGCCACACACGTTGTGTGGGTCCTGACAATATTTTGTTCGATTTTGCTTTGAAAGTAATCCACACCATATTTGAAGACTCTTTATTTACTCTATATAATGGTACGCATCCCTGGATGAAATTCTAAAATTTATATAAAATTCTAAAAATTATTGCAAAGCTCTGTGAGAGGTGTTTAAAATATTTTCAAATAATATATTTTTTGCGGGAAAATATATTAAAATTAGGATACTAAGGTACCTCTTTACAAAATTTTGTCAAAATCCATCCAGTAGTTTTTACGTGATACGAAATCATACATAAAGGCAGACAGGTAATGAGTTACTGTTTTATTATACAAATGTATAGATAATCTACTTTTCTTAGTTTAAGATTCTACGTCCGAATGGGAAATATTAAAAAGAGTAGATTAATTTCCAAGCCCGTCTTGTATTGTTTTTCGAAACACTTCTCTGAATTATACCTTCAAAACAGTAAATTCAAGTGTATCGGTGGCATCTTGTATAATAATAAGCCTGAAATCCCATGTCAATGTGGTAAGTGTTTATCATTAAAATGCTACGAGCTAAGCCATTTAAGCTCGAAATTGTTTTCTTCTTAGAATAAACTATCAGGGATTATTATACATGATAATTTGGAAGAATGTATTGTTTAAGTATTTTACATTTTTTGTTAGCATTTAAACTCCTTTTGATTTAAATGAAAATAGGAATATTTGCTCCGGCGCTCGCACCACGTAAAATGAGTAATTTCTCTTCTCCTTCTTAGCTTACTGCTTACTAAATCTGTTACGCATAGTCAAGGTATTAGTTGTTTTTATTGATTCTAGTTATGAGTAGTTTCATCATAGTAGGGCAAAAAATAAACTGTCACCAATTTGTTTATTTGCAAAATTAGCAAATCCACTGGCAATATTCGTGAGTCGGTTTTGACCAAATTTATCATCTAACGGTTCTGGTGCGCGGTTATTTTTCGTGGACTACCACTAACAGATTTCTTATTTTTCTTAAGTAAAATCGTGAAGCAATACAGCATACGGGTTTTTTTACACCAAATAATAGTCAAAATTTACACATGGGGATCTCTTCATCTAGGCCTGTGAAAACAGCTATTTTGTTCAGTTGACATCTGTCTCTAAAATAAAATTAATAGTATTTTTTTTTTAATTTTACTTAAAAAGTAATAATAAACTTTTTTAGTGGTATTTTATTTGTAGTTTTCTAACACTGCGTGGCTTATAGCTAGTCTGCAGAAAACTCCATTGTCTGTGGCAGGAATCGAACCCGCCATCTCCAAACTGATAGACTATTGCACTAATAATCAGCCTATGGAGGCACTATTCATAACGTTGCATTTTTTTATCGCTAAAATTTTTCATATCATCATCAAAAATCATATCCGTCTCGATTTCTCATCGGTAATTGCAGACATAAAAAATATAATTAGACTTTTTCCTAAGATTTGCACGTATTTGCATTTTTTTACATTTTTTTTTTAATTTGTTAAAGTCTAAAAATTTCTATTTTCCTGCCAGCTTATCTCATAATATTTGTCATAAATCTAACTTTTTTAAGCACAAAAATGTATGCAACGTTTGCCAGTGGACGAGCGAGTTTTAGCTTTTTTCACAAGTAGAGATTTACAAATGTTTGTACTCGCATATGTATAAACAAAACTTGGGAATAAAATTATTTGAAAAAAGTAAACAAACTAGAACAGAACACTTTACGCAGAAAAGATAAAACTGAAAGCAAAACAAAGAAAACAAAACAAAACAAAAACTTCCCGCACACAAACAATTCAAAACATCACAATGAAGAAGAAAACTTGAAAAAGTGAGAAAACTTGCCAGAATCAAGACAAAGCAAAAGTGAAACAAAAGCAACTACAAAAAATGGAGGAGGAAAGAAAATCTTATAGGTTTAATATTCGTAAGAGGAAATAAAAAAGTAACAAAAGTACAAAACTTCAACATTTTTTCATCACGCCGTCAATGAGTATGAAACGGAAAACAACTGAAACTTTAAAACAAAAAGTTTTTTTTATTAATTGTTCATTTGAAATCCGACCATAACAGCTCGATTGGCTCGACATTTTGTTCTCTATAATTCAGCTATAGTGCCTCCACAGAAAAAGTAAAACCTAACAAAGGTTTTAATAAGTTTCAAATATAATTTTAATCAATTTTTTAATTGATACAATTACATACCTAATTAAGAAAGAACAAAATACAATTCTAATTAAATAAATAATTGAATTGATAAAACATTAAATTAAATTAAATAAATAAATTAAAAGCCGAACACTTATTTCATGGGTCCCTTTTCGACCGGCCTTCGTTCCACAATGATTTCTGGTATACGACTGGGAATTTACTTTCAATGTTTCTCTTGGTGTCACTAGCCTTTTACTATCGAAGTAGTGATTTCAAATGGTGTAAGGTCTCCAATGCATCTCCATATAATATGTGTCTGCCCGTGGCCAAAGCATTTTTATGTTACCCTTTTCTAGGCACAGTCTTCAAGTATCTTCTTAGCTCATTTTTTAACTTGGCCAGATAATACTTGAAAGCCCGTGACCTGTCACTAACGCAGTTAAACATTTGTATTCACCAAGATTATATCCAAGCCCCGGATTGCTAGACCAGCACACTACCTTCTAGCCCATCGAGGCACCTAACTAAAGAGATTTTATCACTTATGCATACTTGTATCTGCAGAACTTACACAGTTAGAATCCTTAAGTAAACTCTATGAAGATCATTTTGCTATTAACAATAATAACTAGGCAAATAGGCGTATATCTTTCAGAACCTCAGATATATCAGAGCTACTGAGTACTTGAACTTATTAGGATGTCAAAAGGGAATTCGTGAACGTTTGTAAAAAATGTAAAAAACAAAAAATCGCATGCGACTTCCTCATTTTTATATTACGAAACTCTTCCCTATTAACTATTATTTCGCTATTTTAGCTTTGTAAGTATAGCTTTGTAATTTATGAAACAAAAAAATTTAAATCTTAAAAATAAAATTAAAACAAAAATTCTCAAAAACACTTAAATAATTTTGTTGTATAATCTGTATTGCAGACAAATGAGTAGCATACCTTTAGGGTGAAATACCAACAATAGAATAAAAAGCTGGTGTTTGCAAATAGCGTATTATTGCTTGTTTGTTGTTGGTTTTTGCTTTGCTTTTTTAACTTTATGTTGGAATGAAAATAAGTGTTGTTAACTAATTAAACATATCAATAAGCATCTTAAGCATCTTTTAATGAAAACTTAAATAACGGTGTGTTAGGGATGATTTATGAGTCCGAATCATAGTTAGCCAGTTTATGCGATATCAACCATAATTTTTTCCATTTTAAATAATTTTGCTATTTTCGATGGTGATCTTCTCGAATATGACGTGAGCTTGAATATGACGTTCCATACACGTTAATACGTTTTTTATCGCTTTTTAAATGAATTTATTTTTTATTGCTTTTCATCTGTTTTGAATAAAATACATTTTAATATTTCTGTTTTGTAGAATAGAAGCTCTACAATTGAAAATGCATTTCGTCCGGATTTCAAAAGAACAATTTTATGTCAGTGGCTGTTTCTTATCTTAAATCAACATTACAAAACCTGCTGTTACAAAAGAGAAAAGCAAAGAAAAAGCAAAAAGTTGGTAATAAATAATAAACTTATGCTATATTTTCTTTATTCAAAATATTATCTATGAGTTAAAAAAAAATACGAATACAATCTAAAAATCGCCTGAATATTTGAGAGATGAAGTTCGTTGCAAGTGTCTTGTACATTACAGGCGAGTACTTACTAATAAATATAAGTGCAACTGCTCAAATCTTTATTCTATAGATGTGACAAAAAGGAATAACTGGTTAAGTTTAGTTGTGTTATCGTGAATAACTCATTTCTTTTAACGTCTTATTTATGGGAATGTAAACGAAATATTTTCTCGTTTTCAAGGTCGGGACGGGGCAAAAATAAATAAAAGTAATTTATAAAAACCAGCTAAAAATTCTATTTTAAACATAAAGAATAAGTGGGCGTGGCCGTTCCCATACAATGTATGTCTTTAATAGTCTTACAATTTTGCACTAGCAATGCTCCTATAAATTTTCATATTCGAACAAATACAAAAAACTTGCAAAATTGCAACAGTGGGCGTGGTACCTCCCACACAAAGTGAAAAAATATTATAATTTATCTAAGGAACTATATAAAATTTGTACGAGAAACCGTCTTATTAATGTACATAATCAAATAAGAAGCTGGGCAGTTTAACTAGCTGGAAATGTAGACTGTGGTACCTTATAAATAACAAAAATCATATTCATCAAGAACTTTATCAGCTAAGACCTAAAAACTTCGTACAGATAAATTATTTGTAAAATTAAAATGAAACAAATACCCGAGATGTGATCAACATTGAGGTCGCCTGGCACCTAGCTGTGTTGGCTCTTATCCGACGGTGGTCTTACCACCGAGTGAATAGAAAGTGTAGACTAGCACCCCCTTTGTGTAATACAGCACAACATACGATACTTGTGTAAAAACACCTAATATCGCATTCGTGTGTACCGCACAATCACAAGGAGCAGCAATTTATAGATACGTGGCAAGCCTGGACCCATGTTCTAACCTCTTGTTTAGAGGTTAGGAGACTATCCAAACTCATTTCTGTTGAGATTGCAACAGCATACTTGATCAACCGTGCACCATCTCAGCATGTATTGATCCAAACCACAACCACCACGTGTACCCCCAAAGGGGACCTCACCAACAACCGGCCTTAGAGAGGAGAGGCTCTCTGTGGAGCTACCGGTTCCCGTCGTTTGGACACTGTTCGGGCCTTAAAAAGGACCCATAATAAAACAAAACTGGTCTTCCAGTTTTAGGGTCCAGGAAGCCCTGCCCCCATTTGCCGAGAGCACTTTGTCAAAGATTTTGAAAATGCTGCTGTGGCAGTTTGTGCAAATACCCGAGAGCGGACCTAATGGATGGACAAAAAAGGGTAATTTATTTTAGCAGTTCTTAGAAAAAAAGATCTTAGAAGTCGACCCATGCAACGGTGGAAAGTTTTTAGTTTTTGGCGGAAATCAAATCGGCAATCCCCAGACTAATAGACCATCCGTCAATGAATTACCAATCAATCAAAAAAAATGTCTATCCTGCACAAACACTTAACTGTAAGATGACAGCAAACCCAAACTGTATATGAAAAGAGAAGCGTAGTAAAAACTTGAAATTCCATTACTTCGAGTAAATAAACTTTTCAGTCTGCCCACATATTTTGTAATAAATTACCAAAAGAAACCAAGTTTACGTTAAGTGTAAATAAGATAATTTTATTGATGTATGTGCTGGGACTTTAAAAAAAAGCAAAACAACTGAAACTCAATGTTAAGAAACTTTAAAATAATAACAGCTAAAAAAAGTAAAACAGTAAATGATACTAACGCCAACACTCAATTCAAGTGAAATGCATATATAAATGAGCTAAAGAAGCAAAAAAAACATCATCATCATAATTTATGAGAGTGTATCTATGAAAAATGCTTTTTGTGTTTCTTTAAATTATAAGATTTGTTTTTAGAGACACTTAGTTGTTGCTGCAACAGACAGAGCATTATAAAGATTAAGAAATTCACATAAAACAATGCAGGAATGAATTGTTTTGTAATATTTTATTCAGATTCAAAGGTCCTTACTATAGGCTTAAACCTCATAATGCAATGCTTGCCATTTCATTTAAAAATGTCTTATAATTTATTAACACTAGTAAAATTTGCTGCTAAAAAATTCTTAACTATTTGAATACAACTTGAATTTTACGATTTTAGTACAACTGTGGATCTGAGTTAAAATTAGTTGAAGCATATTATTAATAGCATGCTTGTAGGATTTATTATAATCTTTATAAACACCCTTTCTCTTTAACTTTATTTAATTTACTTGCCTTGCCCGCCACGTCGTTGGCGTCCTGACAATATTTTGTTCGATTTTGCTTTGAAAGTATTCGACACCAATTATAACACTCTTACTTTTATAGTGCTTGAGTTATGGTTTATGTATTTACTTTATATAAAGGTACCCATCCCTGGAGAAAATTCTAAAATTTATAAAAAATTTTAAAATTCTAAAAATTATTGTAAAGTTCTATGACAGGTGTTTAAAAATATTTTAATAACAATGTAATTCCACAAAGTAAAAATACAAATCAAATACAAATTTTATTCAATAGGCGCCATCTGTTGCGCAATTTTGTTTAAAATGTCCCACTTTTAAAAATAAAAGGTGTGCAACCGTGTTTAAAATATCCCAGTTTTAAATCGAAAATTTCAATACCTTTAAAGCGGAAATTGCGTACTTTCACTGCTTTTTCTCCACTTTCTCTTGCAAATGGGATGTTTTTGCGGAAAAAAGTATCTATATTGGAAGCAGAATGCTAAGGTACCTCCCCATAAAATTTTTTTAAAATCAATCAAGTAGTTTTTACGTGATGCGTACACAAATGAACAGCAGACAGGCAGATGGAAATGACTTACAATTTTATAATATGTATAGATTATTTGTTTGTTAAAAGTTTTGTTGCAGCGACCACAGCACACAACTTCTATGAAGATGATTAGATGGCGAAATGGAACAGAATAACCCGTTTTTATTTTTAAAAAATATCTTAAAAATAATAAAAGTTCGGCGGCCTTTTTTTCGAGCGAAATCATCCTAAGGGATGAATTTTATTTATAGCTGTCGACTTTGTTGTCAAAATTTGTCTTTGAAGATGTGGTTGATTATGCAATAAGAACTATTCGACATGTCATACATACCGCAACACAATTCATTTACGGCATTAGTCATTCCTTGGCCCGCTAGATCAAAGAAAGTGAAAGTTAAATGCCAAAAAAATCCAAAATACCTTGGTAAATTCGGCACTGCAACAACTACATTTATGCAGATAAACTATGAAAAAAAAATTGTCAAACGAGTGCGTTTGTATCAGCGATATACCCAAGTGCTTTTTCATACGCAATCCTATCCTACGTTCTTTATGACTCAATAAACAATAAAAACCAGTTAAGAACTGTCCTTTCTCTTATATTAAAATGTTCGTAAATTTTCGAACACCCTTCACAATAAGTGTCAAATCTTTTAAACTGGCCGAATCATTTAAGAATATATATGTATGTCCTCCTCAATATAAATACTGTCTGTATAAAACTGTCCAAGCAAACTCATGCAATTTAAATTTGTATACCCCTCAACAAAAGCGAAAGGGGTATTTGAACTGATGTTGGCAGCCAATACAAAAAAACGCTTTGGTTATACTACTGATAGTGGAACTCATGTCTTCATTTGTAAAGTTTTTCGTTACCAAATGCAATTAGTCTTGTTGCTCTTTTTAAAAGCCTTTAAAATTGCTTAAACTTTTTTTACATGTTATTTTATGGAATTTAAAGTTTATTTAAATATTAGTCTACATTCGTGGAAACTAGATGGCCGATCAATGTGCCTGGACGTGGCTATTGCCCATGGGGACATTAATACCCCCTTAGCCAAAAAACTAGCACGCTACGGGAATTGTCGCTAAAGGAAACGGCTCGCAGATGGTCTACATTAACAACTTACAGATCGTCAAAAATTCCTTGAATCTATAGAAATAGGACGAAGGCAGTAATGACCCCGGGAAGAATTTGATATTGCTTCTTGTGGGCATCATAACGGGACACTGTATGATTGGACGTATGTCGGAGCGTATGGGAATGAATCGTGGTGAGATCTGCAGAAGCTGTCTATATAAAGAGGACTAGGAACAGGAATCAGTTCAACACTTTCTCTGCGAGTGCCCGGCTCTTCAAGAACGCAGCCTCAAATTTTTGGGTCAAAGGTTCTTTCAGGACCTGGACTGTCTCAGGGATGCGACACATGAGTAACCTGGTAGGTTTTGCAAGAAGCTCGGGACCCTGTTTGATTGGACGTATGTTGGAGCGTATGGGAATGTATCGTGGTGAGATCTGCAGAAGCTGTCTATATAAAGAGGACTAGGAACAGGAATCAGTTCAACACTTTTTCTGCGAGTGCCCGGCTCTTCAAGAACGCAGGCTCAAATTTTTGGGTCAAAGGTTCTTTCAGGACCTGGACTGTCTCAGGGATGCGACACATGAGTAACCTGTCGGAGCGTATGGGAATGTATCGTGGTGAGATCTGCAGAAGCTGTCTATAGAAAGAGGACTAGGAACAGGAATCAGTTCAACACTTTCTCTGCGAGTGCCCGGCTTTTCAAGAACGCAGGCTCAAATTTTTGGGTCAAAGGTTCCTTTAGGACCTGGACTGTCTCAGGGATGCGACTCATGAGTAACCTGCTAGGTTTTGCAAGAAGCTCCAGGTAGTTCTTAGGAACAGTAGGAGTAGTTGGTCGTCGGAGCATCATAATAGACCTTAACGGCCTTCGAGTAAACTTGCTTTGTGTGGGCGCTCCGTTCTGACCATGTATAAATTGTATAATTGTAAATTTTCGGATATGAACTTGGACTTCTTTTCATATTTATTTTTTAGTGTGGACATGGCAGGCATTTTGCAAATTTCAAGTTAAAATTACCGGTCAAAATTCTTTGCAGTAAGACTTTCGGCTGGTGCGTTATCAAATATCAAATTTCAGTGCATGATCAGTCAGTTAGAATATCATAAAATATGCAATTTTTACACCATTATATACCAGAAAGCCCACTGTAAAACTTTCAAACTACACCTAAAGTGGTACCCGTATGGAAAGTAATTGTGTTTTAAGTTTCTTAATTTTATGATAAAGGAAAGTAATGTTGTCAGGGTGGTGAAAACAGGTTAAGTGGGTTCGTGTACTATACACACCGTGTGCATAGGCGGGAACTTAAATTGAATGACTACCGTGCCTAAATAAAGGCTACTCAACAAAACATGTTGAGATGCCAGCAGTTGCTCTTTCTTTGCCCAATATAATTAGCATTAAAAAAATGCTTCTCAAAAATCTCATTTAGTTTAAATAGTTTAAATAATTTTCTTCAATTGTAGAAAACAAACAAAATGAATAAATTAAAAATAAGTTAAGGTTTACTGGTAACTAATTTTATTAATGTTAAGGCTTACAAGAAAAAAAAAATCGTACCAAATATTTTTCACTCAATATAAAACCGATTATGATAATTATAATTAAATAAATGACTTGCCTGATGTCAGTTTAAGCATAATAATAACCAGAAAAGAGCTACATTTTCCCTTAAAATGTTTCAATAAAAAATAGAAGAAAAACTGACAATCATACAGTACAAGCCAAGTCACTGTAATATCTAAATTTTCTTCTTTCGTTCCAAGGCAACTAGAAAATTTCGTAACGTACATAAAATTCCATTATAATGTTATAAAATAAAGAATAAAATTTTTGATATTTTACTTAAGAATTTAGAGCACACATTCACAGCAACATGGATCTTCCATAAGAAAATGCACATTATCACGCACATAGGCAATTGTAGGTACATAAACATACTGCAAGCAAACACATTCATGAAAATTACTTCATGGGATGGATGTTGAAGCAATTTGTAGAGGAATGCTGCTTCCTTTTTTAGGGGTTTATTTTTGAATTATTTACACAGACACACACTAAACTTGCTCTTATACAAATTTACTCAAAATTTCATTTCCCTGTAGTTCATTCATAAATTTTATGCAACACATTTTCATTAACACCCCAGACATGCTCAAACCTTCTTTCCACAAACAAACCTAAAAGACTTGATTTTAGCAAAAACAACATGGGTAGCATAAGTAACTGCAACCATGCAAATACCATATGTTAGATAGATAGATAGAAAGAGGGTTGAAATTCGTCCCTTAAACCTTTACGAATAAACCTAAAGTAAGCAGGAGGAAGACACACAGTCAGGCTGTGTGTAGGCAGTTGTTAAACATTATTGCCATGTATGAATGAATCTTTAAGTAGTTTTAATGCAAGAGTTTGTTGTAGGAAAAACTTTTAATCAAATCTTTGAGCAAAATTGTTGGATAATATTTTACAATATTTATAAGGAAGAGACGTATAACTTTCAGAACTTTACTAACGCAAAGTAAAAGTGATAGAGACAATATAACTAGAAAAACTTTCTCATTGACTATAGAACAGCAGATACACAGAGCGTTTCTCTAACAGAACAGGTTGAAAATACTCCTAAATATGCTGCAGAAGTTCATCTCAAAAGAGATGCAATCAAGTAGGAAGACGAATACACAGTATTTCTAGTCTTCCTAGGAGAACTCCGAGGAAGAACGTTAATATCAAGTCCAATAAATTCCTAGATTAAGTATTTATCTGCATTATTTCGGGTGGTTAAATTTTAAGGGCCGATGTTGAGTGTGAACCACACCTAAACGTCAAATTTTTTTCTTTATTTAATTTGAATTTTCTAAATTTCAGACTAACTCAAGTTGAATCATGAAAAGATACACAATCGAGCAATGCGTTAAAGTTATTCAGGCTTATTATGAATTGGATGATAAATTTTCGAAAAAAATCATCTTCAGTGAAAGGGCACATTTTCATCTCAGTGGATTCGTCAATAAGTTAAATTTCAGCATTTGGACAAATGATAATCCAAGAGTGATTGTCGAAAAACCAATGCGCCCACAAAGAGTGATTGTTTGGTGCGGCTTATGGGCTGGCGGCATCATCGGGCCGTATTTTTTTACAAAATGAGGCCGGTCAGGCAGTTACTGTGAATAGTGTTCGCTATCGTGAGATGATTAACGAACTTTTTATGGCCCGAATTGGAAGATATGGATGTGGACGATATGTGGTTTCACCACGACGGTGCCACTTACCACACACCTAACGAAACAAAGACTCTTTTGCGCGATAAATTCAATGGCCGTGTTATCTCACGTGATGGCGATGTCTGTTGGCCGCCAAGATCATTTGATTTGGCACCGTTGGACTTTTTTCTTTGGGGTTATTTGAAAGAAAATGTGTACGTCGATAAGCCAGCAACAATTCAAGAGCTTAAGGACGAGATAATTCGGCACATTAAAGGCATAGAACCTCAATTATGCCTCAGCGTATCGAAAATTTGGAGCATCGGATAGAGGCGTGCCACCTTGGTCGCGGCGCCCATTTGGCCGTTATTTTGTTCCATACATAATTGAACCATACCAATATTAAAAAAATAAAAAGAAATGACAATAATTTGTGTTTTATTTAATCAACATCGGCCCTTAAAACTTAAACACCCTTTATATAATAACTTAAAGGGGCCAGTATTCTGCAACTTAGGAATATATAAATATGCAAATTGTTTCCAGGACAACATTTCCGTCTATTTAAACTTAGAAAGTGTCAAAGAACATACAAATGAATTTTTAAAGTCAGGCTTAATTCTCTCTAAATTGAAAGGAAGAGTTTGATAAGGATACGCGGCAGAGTTGGATAAAAACAAGATTTTTTTAAGAAATAAATCACGATTTTTTTTTAATTTATCTTTATTTATAAAGGTAGTTAATTAATTTCATAAACTTAGTCAACAAAAACAAATTAACGAAGTAAAATCATTTAAAAATAACCTATTTTAAGAAATATAAGCAATCAGTGTTACCATTTGTGGGATAAAAAAAAGATTTTTTAACTACAAAAAAGATTTATAAAAAAATTCTATTTTGTAATTTTAGTCAGTAAAAGAATATAAAAAATATATGAACATAGGAATGTATCACCAAAAAAGATTTTTAATAAATAAAATTTTTTTTTTTTTGTTGATTTGAAGATTTTCGAGACAAAAATATGGTAACACTATAAGCAAGCGATGACCCCTAGTCACTTATTGGGATTTATAATAGAACCAACCACTATGATAATTGAGTTTTGAATCGAAGCGGGTTTGTCCGCATAAACTTTAGACTTTACATATCCCTACAGGAAAAAGTCTAACGGTGTATTAGCACACGATCTTGGTGGCCAATCGACCGGCCCAAAATGGGAAATTATGTGCTCACCGAAATGTTCTCTCAATAAATCCATTGATTGATGTGATGTATGTAATTGGCGCCGTCTTGCTGAAACCAAATGCCGCCGAGATCACGAGCTTCAATTTCAGGTATCAAATTGTCGGTTATCATGACAAGATAACGGTCGCCATTGACGGTTTCGTTCGCACTGGCATCATTTTTAAAGAAATATGGACCGATTATTCCACCGGCCCACAAACCACACCAAACCGTTGTTTTTTCTGGATGAATAAATAATTTTGGTTTTTAAAGACGATATTAGACGAGAAAAAAACTATAGATATTTTTATCTTAATAAAAGTGATAAATGTTTTAAAGACCATTTAGATGAAGAACAAAATTACAAAAAAATCTTTTTTTATTATCATTAATAATAATCTTTTACCTTGACTAACCTTCATACAAAAAATATTGTTAAAGACATGTTCGAGAAAATTTAAACTTAATTTTAATATTAGTTTGTTGAAGTTTTACCAAAACTTGTATATTGAAACTCTTAAATGTTATATTTATTTGCTTCGAAATGTTTCTTTGGTTTATAAATGACGTTCCTACATCCTCCACCTTTCGTGTTAATGTTGAAAATTTTTTTTTTTTTTTTTGTTCATTCATGTCAAGACCTTGCCAATATGCAAACATGTTGACAAAGATCCTTTTCCTGTCAATAATTTCTCAAGTATCTGCACTCTCTTGTTTGCAGCACAGACATACATAAATACACTCACTTGGCAACTCTTGTAAATTCTGAGAAAAAAGACATAAAAACGCTGCCTTTGTCCTTGTTTATTGTTTTGCTAACTGTTGTTGTACCGTTATTTCTGTTGTTGTTGTTGCTGTGTTTGCGAATGTTTGTAAGAAATTCGTCCACAACCCTCTTTACGGTATTTGAGGTTTTTTGTTTGTCTGACTGTTTGTTTTTTGTAAGTTGACAACAATAAAGTATGAATGAATGTAAACGTTTGATATACACATGTATTTGTATAACAGTGCAAAAGAGTCTTATAGTCGACATTTTAGAAACAGTGATGTCAAGTTCTTTTTAATCAAATTTTAAACTCTGCACAGAAAAATGCTCAAATAATAAAAAACTCTCATTAACGTAAAATCTTATATCTACATGCATACATTATAATAAAATAGAAAATTTGTTTAATTTGTTTTCGTTTTAAATGTGATGAACGTAATTGTGTAAAATCTGGGGATAGGCAGTAAGCGCTGCGTTGGTTGGTAAGGTCTTGTATTTATTCAAAAATATTCGTTATGAGGTCAGGTTCTAACGGAAAAAAAAATCCATGTTGATATAATAACATACCAAACCATCAGACAAAAAGTTAAGTTGTAAAGAAACTTTCGAATTTTGACAGTCGTTAGCGGTCATATTGTTAAGATTTAACATCTGTCGAATTTTCTGTTTTTATTCAGTCTGTATAGTCCAGCATTCAAAAACACGCGCAAATGAAAAATTTTCGTATCGAAATAAGTGTTCTGTTCGAGCAACATAATCATCCTACGGAGAGAACGAAAAAATCAAATTCAGTGACGAAACCACTTTCTGGATGAATGTGTACATCAAGAAATAAAATTTTGAAATTTGGGACGATACCAACCAGTCTACATGACCTCCAAGAGCGTCGCGAAAAACTCCGTATTTGGAGTGGATTTCGGGCTGTCGACATCATCGGTCCATATTTCTTTGAGGACAACTTTGGCCGGACGATCACCGTCAACGACGAGCGCTATAGCGTGGTCACCAACTTCTTTTGGCCTGAATTGGATATGAACACCGACGGCATTCTTCATGAGATATTTGTGTACAGTGTCACCGTTAGACCTTTTCTTAAGTCACAGGTCAAGCGAATAAGCTACAAACCACAGCGGCCTCCTATCGCCTGACTGAAACGCGAAAATGCAGCGGAGCTATAGTAATCAAAGCCGATTTGAAACATGCTCTAGAGTAGAATATCCAGAGAAACTTTAGTAAGCTAAACCGGTTTTGTAGGAGAAGAAGAGCAGTCAAAAGCCAACAAGCAAAGCTTTAGTAAGCAAGGCCGGATTTAAATACACTCAGAAAAAACAAACTCTGGTAGAGTATTTGTTGCACCTAAGGTATTTCCAGCATTCCAGCAAAGTTCCTAACTTTATTTAAGTCTTAAAATTCTTGTTATATATTTTCTTGCGGCACTCCCAATGTTATAAAATTACTCGAGATCTTCGTTTCACATTGAACTTTTTTAAATAATACTAACGTGTTTGAGCACGTTGTGTGCGTCCTAACAATATTTTGTTTGATTTTGCTTTGAAAGTAATCCACAATCAATTTTAAGACTGTTACGTATTTACTTTATATAAAGGTACCTATCCCTGGATAAAATTCTAAAATGTATATAAAATTCTAAAATTCTAAAAACTATTATAAGGCTCTGTAAAAGACAGGCAGAAAATGAGTTACTCATTATTTACAGCGCCATCTGCTGCGCAACATTGCTTAAAATACACGCTTTCAAAAATAAAAGATGCTTTAAAGTATGCAGTACCTTGTTTTTTCTCCACTTTCTCTTCGAAATAGGCTATTTTTGCGGAAAAAAGTATCCTATATTGGAATCAGGATACAAAAGTATCTCTTCACAAAATTTTATTAAAATTCATTTAGTAGTTTTTACGTGATGCGAACACAAAATAAGAACGACAGACAGACAGGTAATACACTTTGCCGATTTTTTTCTCATCTTTAAATTTAAATTTTTGTGTTAACATTTCATTATCTTTTTAACTAAGGTTTTAAGTTTGACTAGCTGTGCCCGCCAAGTCGTGGGCGTCCTCCTGACAATATTTTGCTTAATTATGCTTTCAAAGTAAGACTCTTACTTTTATAGTGCTTATGTTATGGTTTATGTATTTATTTATATAAAGTCACCCATCAAATCAAATACAAATTGTATTCAATTGGCTATTTGGCAGTAAGTAATTAATATTTTGTCATTATTTTAAAACAGTGCCATCTGTTGTGCAACCGTGCCAACCCAACCTCGAATAAAATCCTAAAATACAAATTTTATTCAATTGGCGCCTAATGTTACGCAATAGTTTTTAAAATATCGCAGTTTTAAACCGAAATATCAGTACCTTAAACCGGAAATTGAGTTTTTTCACTGCTTTTTCTCCACTTTCTCTTAGAAATGAGATATTTTTGCGCAAAAAAGTATCTATCAGTATATTGGAATCTGGAAGCTAAGGTACCTTCTCACAAAATTTTGTTAAAATCCATCCAGTAGTTTTTAAGTGATGCGAACACAAATAAAAAGCAGACAGACAGAAACAAGTTACTATTTTATTATATGTATAGATTAGAAAGTGTATCCCTTCTAATTTTGAAAACCCCACCGAAATCCTAATTTCTAAAGAAACTACACTTTCCAAAGTAGAATCGATCGCTGAACCCACAAAGCCTTTGACATTGCAATTTCAGCTACAATGCATGTCACAGTTTCCACACATCCATGTGTTTTGTGTATGTGTTTTGAACACTACTCTGTTGTTAAAACATATATATTTTAGAATTTAAATTTAAAACAAAAAACTATTCCGATTTTTTGGAGATTTCTCTAACGAAGCAAATACAAAGTTAGTTGCCATCACTGTTAAAAATAAAACTAAAGTAGAAAGTCTAGCAAAGACGATGATAGTATCACTTAAAATCATGAACCATTTTATGTATAAATCTTTATTTTCATATTCTTGTTCATGTTCATCACATAACATATTCATATGCGTATGCATACGAGCACAAATGTTTAATTTTAGATTTTTCTTAAACACAACAACAATAAAAACTACAAGCAAGCTAAGAAAAAAAATAAAAGAAATTAAGTTTAAGTTCGAGTATTGCAGCATTTTTGTCCCTTTTGTCCCAAGCCAGTCTCTCTTAGACGGCTTTTCATAATGGAGTTTTTACATTCAGACCAAAAGCACTTGTTACAATTATTATTATTATTGCTTTGACTACTACACAGCGTGTGCATCATGTACATATACATATGTATGTACATGTGAACACCAGCACCACCTCAACTCTTCAAGAGCACAGAAATAAAATAATAAAGTATAAAAGAAATTTTTACAATGGAAATATCAAAATATCATTTTGCAGTTTCATTTCAAGTAATACTGCAGCAGTAGAAAATTATTCTATTGTACGCTATAAATTGACCATAAAATCACAATTGGCATGGATTGCCACAAACCAAATACCAAATACCAAAAAAAAAGCAAAAACAACAACAGCAACAGCAATAAAACCCCTTCAAAACAACAGAGATGCATTTAAAACACAATGACTGGTATTTTTATAAAAAAAAATTACATTTTTATTTACAACTACGACAACTATAACATTAAGAGGTGAAAATTTTTCTATTACACAAATAAAAGGAATGACTATTAAATAAAAAATTTATGTATGTTACAAAATGTTGCCAAAATTTTTGTTTCAACCACAATTTAGTTTGAAATTTTTTCAAATGGAAAAAATTATTTAATAAAATAATGGATTTTATAATAAAAATAAATTGTGGAAATGCTTATATTTATGGCACCCCAATATTGCAAAACGTACCAAAAGTGGTTTTAGAGGATCCCGATGTGATCAATTAATGTGACTATAATATATGGTGCGGATTTAGGCCTGCCTGCAGGCATGTCAGGCAATAATCAGAACATGCAAATTTATTTGAAAACTAGCTGTGCCCACACACGTTATGTGCGTCCTGCCAATATTTTGTTCGATTTTGCTGCGAAGGTAATCCACACTAAATTTTAGGACTCTTACTGATTTACTTTATATAAAAGTACCCATCCCTGGATAAAAATCTAAAGTTTATATAAAATTTTAAAATTCTAAAAATTATTGTAAAGCTCTGTAAACGACAGACGAAAATTAATAACTGATTATTGAAAAACACAGCTACTAGAATCTCGAAGAATAGCATCTCTGAAAAATTACTTGGAAGAACTCGACGCAACTGCACAATCAGATTATTAATTATGGGGTGCATGTAGGAACCTTAAAAGACCAGTCGTACGTAAGCCTCCCTTGCGAACTTCTTGTGGAGACTGGGCAAGAAATGATATCGAAAAAGGTAATTTATTTGTTGGACATTTGAAGAAGGTTTTTACCCCAAATGTATGTACTGATATAGCTGAGTTGCCACTAGTATCGTAGTTCCCCTAAGATTTGAATTTAGCGACGGGCAATAGCGGATTTAAACACCAAAAAAGCCCCTGGCGTTGATAAAACAGGTAACAAGATGTTAGTTGAGTTGCCCCGTATAGGTTGCAGAATTATTCTGTTTGTTTTTAATGCCATCTCACGTCTTAGGTACTTTCCCACAGAGTGGAAGGTTTCTTTGAACCAAGAAAAGACCACACAAAAGTAGAATCTTACAGACCTAGAAGCCTTTTATCAAACATGTCTAAGTTGTTTGAGAGAATATTGATAACTAAGCTGAATCTAATTCTTAGCGCGAAAGGATGTATTCCGAACCATCAATTCGGCTTCTGAAAACAACATAGTACGATCCAACAAACACACAGATTAGTAAATGTAATTAAAACGACCTTTGAAGAAAAAAAATACTGTTCTGCGCTCTTTATCGACGTTTCTCAAGCATTCGATAAGGTTTGGCACGAAGGCATAGTATTTAAGTTAAAGCTGAACTTGCCCGAAAACTTTTATAAGCTCTTAAAAGATTATTTAATGAATCGCAAGTTTTCACTAAAAGAAGGTGATTTTTTGAGCTCGCCACAGCTCATTGAAGCCGGAGTTCCCCAAGGTAGTATTTTGGGACCAATTTTGTATTTACTGTACACATTAGATATGCCAATTAGCACCCTAGTCCACACATCAACATTTGTAGATGACACAGCTTTTTTAAGTAGTCATAAAAGCGCCCAAGTAGCATCACAACTTTTACAAGACCACATACTCAATTTGGAAAAATGGTTAGAAAAATGGAGAATAAAAGTGAATGAACAAAAATGTACTCACATAACTTTCACACTGCGCAGAGACTCATGCCCTCCTATTTACATAAATAATCAAATGATACCGCAGCTTTCAGATGTCAAATACCTGGGTATACATCTTGACCGTCGCCTTACTTGGAAAAGCCACATAGATTTCAAGTTAACACAAATGAAACTAAAAGCAGTACAACTAAATTCGCTTATTGGCAGAAACTCTACCCTGAGCTTAGATTGTAAACTTCTACTCTACAAGTCGATCCTCAAACCAATTTGGTGTTATGGGATTCAGTTATGGGGCACAGCCTCAGCTAGCAATGTAGAAAAAATTCAAAGGTGCCAAAATAAAAATTTTCGTATAATTACATCTGCTCCCTGGTATATACAAAATTCGAACATCCAGAAAGACCTAAACATGCCATCAGTCAAAGCAGAAATAGCAAAACATGCATTCACATATCTTGAAACTCATCCAAACCCTTTGGCGCGTAACATGCTGAATGAACCTGGTTACATTCGACTAAAAAGAAGAGATACTAATTTTCTTGGCCGTACATTAGAGGGATGATCAGCAAATGATTGCAAAATCCGTGAAACAAACATAATTTTTGTCTAGCTCTAGCGGGACTTAAGAAGCATATTTTTATTTTAGACCTAAGATATGACTAATTATTCTTAGTTCAAAGATATTGAAAATACAATAAATAAATAATTAAAAAAAAAAAAATATTTAAAAACAGCGCCATCTCTTGCGCAACATTGCTTAAAATATATATAAAAATATAAAATATATATAAAAAATATAATGTATGCAGTACCTTTAAATCGGTAAAAAAAATCGGCGAACTTTCACTGCTTTTTCTCCACTTTTTGTTGGAAATAAGATATTTTTGCGGAAAAAAGTATTCTATATTTAAATCAAGATACCTCTTCACAAAATTTTATTAAAATTCATCCCGTAGGTTTTACGTGATACGAACGCAGGCAGGCAGAAAAACGTTGCTGTTTTTAACCGACTTAAAAAAAGGAGGTTATCAATTCGTCTGAATGTTGCTTTTTGTATGTACATATGTGTCAGCAGAACTGAGCCATTTCTCAAGCGATTTCAAAATTCTTTTCTTTCTTTGAAAGGTTATGCTACCAGTTTGGTCTCGTTTTAAAAACAGTTCATTATTTTAAAAATTAAAGGGTGTCTCCATACAACATACACGTTTTTAAACGTATTAAGAACTGTAAAGGGCACCAATTTAAAAATAAAAAAAAAAAAATGCGTGTCACTATAGCTTCCAACAACAGAAAGTAATAAAAAAAAATAAATATAAAATTTAAAGGGTGTCTCCATAGGTGACGTAATTTGACCTATATGTGCCTATCTTCTGAACCGTTATAGACAAAATCGTGAAAATTTGAAAATTTGAAAGAAAGTCGATTACTATGACCGTTATAATAAAAAGTATAAGTATTCAAAATTATAAATTAAAGGGTGCTCCAATAGTTCATTTAATTTGATGTATAACAGTTGTACACAGACCGTTGAAACTTACAAAGAACCTGTATTGCTAAGTCTGCTATATCAAAAAGTATAAACTTTTAATGTAGAAACAAAAGGGTGTCCCAATAGTTAATGTAATTCTATGTATGTGGGCAAACTTTGAACTCTTATAGACAGACAGCTGAAATTTACAAGGAACCTGTATTGCAAAGTCCGCTGTAACAAGTATATAATTTGAATTAAGAAATTAAAGGGTGTCCCCATAAATGATGTAATTTGACCTATATGGCCCTATCTTTTGAACCGTTATAGACAAACACTTGAAAATTAGGCAGAATGTCCACTACTTTGTCTGGTATAATAACATGTATAAATATTTGGAATTATAAATTAAAGGGTGTCCCAATAGTTCATGTAATGTGATGTATATGGCCAAACTTTTGAACCGTTGTAGACAGACAGTTGTAATTTACAAAGAATCTTTGTGGCCAAGTTCTATATAACAACAGGTCTTTAATTTAAAATTGTAAATTAAACTGTATCCCAATAGGTTATAGACAGAGGCTTGAAAAGACAGATGCTGATGAAAATAGCTTAACTTTTCAACAGTAATATGGAGATGCTTGACATTCACATAGTCTTTACTTATTTTCCCGCTAACTTTTGCGCATTTCTTATTTGGTTTAAATCTAATTCTTACAGATTACTTCTTACATTTTTAGTTTAGAATTGGTGCCCATCTATCTGTTTTGAAGTCGGTTTTTTTATTATACGTATAGACTATGTTGAAGATTTTTATCTTATCTAAAACTACATTTGTATCATAGTAACACACTATTAACAATAAGAAGAGAATAGCCATATTGAAGAAACTTCTTCAATATGTATAAGGAATTTAATAAAATTGTTTGTTTTACGGAAATCGTCTGTAGATTTGACTTTAAAAGTTTGTTAGATGTATAATAACATACTTTTCTTCAATTTTACACCCCTTTTTACAGTATTTAATAAAATTTTTAGTTTAGTGTAATAATGTTTAAGAGTACAAGTTTTGAATAACACGTTTCTTCTGAGTTACATAATTTACATTTGTTTTTATACCTTTCGGTGAAGACCGTCACGGTTTCGATGTAAGGACATTATTATCAAGTCACGTCTTCGATAGAACAATGACAAATGGGTTAGTTAAGTGAATAAAGTGATTTCAAATAACTTGCTTATTTTCGCCTATACACGCCTATTTCTGACTCTCTTTCCTAGTTTTATTTTAAACTCACTCGAGTCAACATTGCTATTGTTCTTCAAGTTGCCTGTGCTGCATTAAAAAAATATTTAGTAAAAAAAAAAACAATATATAAATCACATAAAAACTTCAAAATGATGTGCTTTATAAAACAGGGTAAAATCATACGAGTAATTTCGAAACAGGTTTTTATTTAAAATCGCATGATTTTCAGAACAGGCCTGTATATTTAAATTTTATCGGTTTTTGCTATTTCTCTTACCATACCAAATGGAAACAGATATTTTTTTTTGATATATTACATAATGAATAAAAGATTAAAATATATTCGAATCGAAAAAAATTATTTTCGATTTGGGGTGTTAGGTAAACTACCCCTGCCCCTTCCCGATTATGGCCAAAATTTATACAGCTTTTCATGTCCATAAACCAAAGACACATACTGAATTTCATTTTGATATGTCATACGGTATGACTTCTAGAGCGTTCACAAAATTTGGGGGTAAGGAAACTACCCCTTGCCCCCTCCCGATTATGCCAAAAAACTATACAGCTCTATATCTCCATATACCCAACACACATACTAAATTTCATTTTGATATGTCAAACGGTATGATCTGTACAAACTGCACAAAAATAGTGGCATACACACCCACCCACCCACAGACATCATCGCGAAAATAGTCTAAATGGATTCAGGAGACCTCAAAAAATAATTTTTTCATGATTACTATACTTTACCTTATATGTACTACGTATGGTAAAGTAAAAATGAAACGATTAATTTTTATTTACACATAAAATTATATGAATCTAAATGTTATTTTTTAATAAGTGAAAAAAAAGATTTATTGAATTTTCAGAATAACAAATCTAAAAGCTTTTATTCGAATCATCTTTAACTCAAATAAAAGACAAGCGTCGTTGAAAGATTACATTAATTACTCTTTTTAATATGTTTAGAAAAACCTGCATAAACCAACTGCATTGAAAAATTAATATGCAACCTATCAAAGCCAATAAACATTCAAAGGGTTAGTTAGTGTCGTTGCTCTGTTGCTCTTGACCAACTAAAAAAATCGTTTCCTATTATTCTTTAAACAAAAAAATACGTATCCTGCCTCCCATTTTCAATCGAAACTCCTACACAATCCACAGTGCAATAAGATTAATTTTGTACTCGTACATGAACAATGTTCCCACATGCATTGCCATTGGAAAGAGTCAAACATGTTTATGTTGCAGCAGTTGAATGGAAAACAATTTTCAACTTTTAATTTTATTAAAACTTATTTTGTGCATATACATATACATACATATGTATGTATGTGTGTGTGTTTGACAATATACACTCAAACACACGAGTCCCAACGACATATATTTTTTGAATTAATTAAAAAAAAGTACAAACAATTGCAATAACAAAGATAAAAGCAAGGATTTCAATATTTAACAAATATATACATATATATAAAATATATATGAATGATATATTCAATATAAGTGATTTGAATATCTTCTGAAAGGGTTAATTTTAGTGATTTGTATAGCTGTTTTTGTATTTTATTTTCAATACTAAAAGCATTGAGAAAAAAACTTAAAGTTTAGTCTCCTCTTTTGTTGAAATAAATAACAGATAGAAATGAATTGAGGGATTAGAAAGACAATTGACTTTTAGAAATGAAATCCTTTTAATCCTTTTGTTAATAAAAAAAGGACAATCTTTAAAACGTAAACAAAAAAGCAATGAAAAGTCAATATTGAGACAAGTTGATAATTAACTTGAGGAAGGTGCTCACATTGAGAGATCTTTAATTCATGTGAAATTAAAACTTTTAAAAATGTTCAATTGAGAAGTTTTACAATCAAACTTTTTCTCACTGGTAATTGTTTGAAAATAATTTGAAAACAAATTGAGAATAATAAAAATTCCTCAACAAATAGGGAAATTTTTCTCAAACTAAACAATGTAATTATTATCAACTTATTCTGAAACGTTTTCCTCAAATGAAGAACATATTTATTATTAAATTTTTTAAATTTTAAAAAACCTAATATGCATGCATAAACATACAACAAACAATAATAATAATAGAGTTATAAAAATGTAATTAATATTTTTATTAAATAACTAGCTGTGCCCTCCACGTCGTGGGCGTCCTGATAATATTTTGCTCGATTTTGCTTTAAAACTATTCCACATCAATTTTAAGACTCTTAGTTTTATAGTGCTTCAGTTATGGTTTAGGTATTTACTTTATATAAAGTTACCCATCCCTGGATAAAATTGTAAAATTTATACAAAATTCTAAAAATTATTGTAAAGCTCTGTAAAAGGTGTTTAAATTATTTTAATAACGTTGTAATTCCACAAGGTAAAAATACAAATCAAATACAAATTTTATTTAATTGGCGCCTAATGTTACGCAATAGTTTTTAAAATATCCCAGTCCTAAACCGAAAATTTCAGTACCTTTAAACTGGAAATTGCGTTTTTACACTCCTTTTTCGCCACTTTCTCTTGGAAATGAATCCTATATTGGAATCAGGATGCTAAGGTAGCTGCTCACAAAATTTTGTTAAAATCCATCTAGTAGTTTTTACGTGATGCGAATACAAATAAAACGCAGACAAACAGACGGATATAAGTTACTATTATAATTAAGTTTTTAAAAATATTTGGAAAATTGTATATCATTTGGTATCAATTTAAGAACAAACAATATGTCAGACGTTTTATATGAATTCACGTATGCGATTCGAACCTCGTCTTAAGTGGAAAAGGTTTAAAAATTACTTTTAATATCAACTGAAGGATAAAAACATTCTAATTCAAACTTCTACTTTTTTTTTTTGCTGAGGTGTTCGAATCCGAGTTTTTCCAAAAAGTGACATTCAATCTTAATAGACAGTACAATAAAAGTCGATCGATGAAATACACCATTCAATAGAAATTAACAACGTATTCTGCGTGGCATAATTTTTAAAACATAATTTACGTTCAAATTGGCACCACTTTTTAAAAATATAAACGAAGAAATAATCAAAGCGAGCGTTCTTTTCTTTTCCTTTCCTTTTAAAGAAAACGATTTCGAAAGAAAGAGGATTTAACCTCACAGAAAAGAAGAAATCTATACAGGACCATGCTTGTTCATGAAATAATTTTTGAAGATTTTGCTGCTGGTGCAGATTAGTGCTGGTTATTTCTAATACTTTCAATTACTCGATACTACTCACTATTCAATTGGGTACTCAATAGTAGTAAATACTTTCACTGACCAAGTCATCATATATTCCATTAAATTTATTTTTAAAAATATTAACATAAAAGTAACTACTTTTGTGTATTGAATACTCAAAAAAAAATTATCTAATACTCGATATCCAGTACTCTCCACTTAATACTTTACCAGATGTTAATCGATATTGAATACAAACCACCAATTTTGGTATTTTTGTCTGTCTATGTTCACATCACGTAAAAACTAGTGGATGAATTTAATAAATTTTTATGGGGTAGTTCCTCAGTACAAATATAGGATACTTTTTTCCGTAAAAATATTGAGATATTCGAAGAAAGAAAAAGAGATACAATTTTTTTGGCAGCGCCTTTTATTCTTTAAGATGGATAATTTTAGACACTATTTAGAGAACTCTGAGTAATTACCAGGGGCCTAATCGCCGCATTCGATATCGAGTAAAATCTCTCGTAATTTTTCATTTTGGTATCATGGCACTCGATATGGAATAAAAAGAATCGTAATTTCATTCGAAAGGAAATGTTTTTAAACCGTGTTTTCTTCTTCACTTATTGACATATTATTAATCTATTACAATTTGATATAAATAACGATTCGATGCATGTCGAATTGCATAATAAGCTTTCTCGACTCGTATCGAATTTGTTATTCGATACGATAGTTTACTCGATATCGAAGTCTTTAAGCTGAACGAGAGATATGAACTCACAGGAAAGAAGATACAAAATAACGACTATAGTAATAAAGTAAATACATACTACAAAACGCAAGATAGGTTTAATAACCTAAACGACAAAAAAAAATATGGTTACCTTTCTGTTACCCCAGATCTAGGTATAAATTGTTTATGTATTTTCATTATATTTATAATTAATTAATTTCACTAAAACATCAAATATAAAAAAACACCAAAATTAGCTTCAAATTTAAATTTCACCAAAAAAGCGATATTTTACCAAAATTATATTTTTTGTATTAATTTGACATTTTGCATTACAGAAATTAAAGATTAACCTTCAAAAATCTCTTAAGGTATCCTTCTTCTAGGCAGCATTGAAACATGAAATAAAATAAAAATCAACAGGATAGCAATAAATTGATTTGACTTTGGCATAAGAGAAAGAACTAAAAACAAAGGACTCCAAAGCAATCAAAGTGTTTGACAAATGATAGAAAGTAAATAATAATGAAGGATTAAGGAGCAAAAACTAACAGCAGTTAATTTAAGCGACTTAATTCGATTCATCTTTGTAGTTGTGGCAACACAACATATGACTGCATATGTTTTTACTGTTGGCAAACAATTGCGGCAATGTCTTCGAAACAATGCATAAATATTTTTAATAAATTTATTATATTAGAAAGCAGGGAAAGGTTTTAGGGGTTTTTTTTTTATTTAATTAACAGTAACGCCTGGAAATTCTTGTAAATTTATTTTTAAAATTTTATTTTATTTTTATTATTATTTGTGGTTGTCGGCAAACCATAGTTGCCTACAAAACAGTTGAATGAGCAAGCTCATCTAATGCTCATGAGCAAGAGGTCATACTCAAACACAAACTAGCCCACTGAACACAAGCTATTTTCGTATAATAAAAGCAATGAGCTGACTGAGTAAAACGAACTTGCTATATCTAAAAGCTCCAAGTTTACTAATCTCTTGCTCGAAACACTCAGTGGGTTGTTTTGTTTAGTAGTTGTGTGATCTCTTATATAAGACTTAGTGCGTTTTGCTTGCACTAGTGTTTATTATTTTTTTTTTATTTCTTAAGAAAAGAAGGCCTCAAAAAGAATGTTAAAAAATTATGTGTTTTTTGTTTGCACACTCGAATTGTGTACGTGTTGTACTCAAAGCATAAAACTGCTTGATTTCGCCCAAATACATTGTTACTATATTCAACATTCTCATACTTATTCAAACTTGTTAATGGAAACTTCGCAAGCTCATCGCAACTCTCCTCTTATCGTTACTCGTGTGCAATGAACAGACATGAATTCAATGAAATATTATAATGAGCGTCTTATGAGCTTCTTTTTTTGTGCCCATACTGTGCTTTATTGTCAACTAATTTATATACCTATATGTATAGACTGCGCACAATTTCATTGGCAATCTATTGTTTGCCGTTCAACGCAATGAAGAAAATGAAAACTTTCGTTATAAAACATTTGTGTTGTTATTAATATACACAGCAACTTTTATTTATCCTTATCAAAAAATTCAAAATTAAAAAAATCACATAGGAAAAGAATGTCGCGCTATGTAATTTTTATGCCAGTCCTAAGTTCGTTATTATATTTGATTTATTATAAAGAGATAAAGAAAAATCGTATCTATCTCAGAGTTGTGATTTTTTCCAACTCAAAGGTCGATTTTTTATAAAAATTTTAATTAATCACAATTTTTCTTTTTGGATTTTTTAATTTTATCATACAGTTGCATATTTTTGCATAAAACCTTAACCGAGGCTATTTTATTATATGTATGTAGCAAACAAAAATAAATTAGTGAAGTAAAATCATTAAAAATTTTTAACGTGGGGTGAATGAAATACGAACAAACTTAAAAGTAACAAATATATGTGTAATATAACTTATTTTAATTAGAGATTTATTTTTTTTTTTTTTTTTTGGATATAAACTTGGGCATTCACAGCTAAACCAACTCTAAAAAACTGCCTCTTTGATGGCACGTTCGCTTACGGCTAACCACAACAAAACTTTTCCTGGAACCTTTTTCTTGCGGATAAACTTAGCTTCTTCGGGTGCTTTGTATCTGGAAGACTTAAAGTAATATTTTGGCTGCCATTCATTGTCGCCGACGGTGAAATATGACTCGTCATCCATCACGCATTTGTAAAATCTGGTGAGCAGGAAAAGTATTTTTGTGGTTTGTACAGGTCATACCGTTTGACATATCAAAATTAAATTTAATACGTGCCTTTGGTATACGGCGATGAAGAGATTTTTTTTTTTTTTGTTTTTGGTCCAGATTTTTTCTTTTTTTTTTTGGAAAAATCACGTGATTTAAATAGCAATTTAAAAAATGATTTTAATCAAAGCAATTTAAATTTATCTACCAGCCTGAAGAAGAATGGAATTCGAAAATGCATTATCACCTGCTAGATACATGTTTTCTTCATCTATACATATAATAAAACTGTAACAGGGCCATTTATGTAAATGATATATTTTTTGAAAATGTTGTTGCTGATGTAGTTAGTAATAGATATAACATACAAAACAAAAATTTTTAGAGTTTTTGTCTGTCTGTCTCTGTTCACATCACGTAAAAATTACTGGATGGATTTTAATAAAATTTTGTAAGGCGGTACCTTGGTATCTTGGTTCCACCTTTTATTTTTGAAAGTGGGATATTTAAAACAATATTTACAGAACTCTACAATAATATTAGAACTTTATATAAATTTTAGAATTTTATCCAGGGATAGCAAATACATAAACACAATAAAAGAAAGAGTCTTAAAATTTGGTGTGGATTGCATTCAAAACAAAATCCGACAAAATATTGTCAGGGCATCTATGACGTGCCAGGCACAACATTTTCTTTATAAAGTTTTGCGATTTATAAAGATATTTTCAAATAACACTACTAAACTTTAAGGCAAACTTTTTGTTTATCTAATATAGAACATAGACATACAACAACTTTTGTTTTAACAAACATTGAAATCAAAACTAAAATATGATGATTTTTAAAATCTGTAAAACAAATCGTACATGCTATAGTATACACCAATATTCATATACAATTTAAATTGTGAAATCACAATTTCAAAACAATAAAAAATTAGAAAACAAAAACTAAACTTAACTACTAAAAAATCCTTTTTATTCTCGCATCAAAAAATAATTGAACAAAATTTTTATCGAACATTGAACTCAAAATTACATTTACTGTGTTAAATACACTCTTCAACTGGCGCAAAGGCTTCTTCTATGTACACTGTGTATGATCCACAAATATAAATATGTACATATTTTTATAAACACATCGATAGATATACACATACATACATACATATGTATATATCAGGAGATATGTAGATTTAACTATATAAACATTTGACAATACAAGTATTATAATAAAACACAAAAACAATACCGAGAGAAAGACGGGTATAAAATAAATAAAGTTCGTGTAGGTTTTAGAATAAAATTATATGCACACAGCTTTTTGCAAATGCAATAAAAAATACTATAGTAGTCATTTAAAAAATGAAATAATAATAAAATAAAGCAACAGACAATTGAGACGACCTCAATTTAAAGGATAGATAATAATATGAGAGCAACACCGCTCTACACTACACTGTTTAGCTATGTATGCATACATGGATGCAAGTTTACTTATACAACGAGTGTTTTACAAAGAGAACGAACGAATACAAGTTGCAATTCAAAAAGAAAAATAAAATAAAATAAAAAAGTAGGATTAATTTTTAAGTGTGGCTGAAAAAAACAACACTTTGATTATGAAGTTGTAGTGATGTTGAGTGATGTAAAAAATTTAAGATTAAAAAGTAATTGGCTTTAGGGATCAAAATAGGTGTAATATAAACTAAAAACATTTTACAGTGGGATATATATAAAACAGGTAAGATTACAATGGGCGCTGTGCCACTAAAAATCAGAAACGAGTTCTGGTACGATAATGTAATTATATGGTGTGGTAGCCCTTTATCCCCCACCCAAGCCGGTTTTACCTGATGGGCGAACTTTTGGAGATATAAGGGTCTAAAACATTCTGAATGTTGTGGAATATTCGTAATATTTTTTTAAATTTTGTTGTTTACTAGCCTCCTTACAATATTTTGTTCGAATTTGCGTTGAAAGTAATCCACACCAAATCTTAAGACTCCTACTTTTATAGCGCTTCAGTTATGATTTATATATTTACTTTATATTGAGATACCCATTACTCAGGAATATAGGCTGTATATAAAATTCAAAAAACTGTAGTGGCCTACACTCAACTTTACCATACCCAATTTAACCAGATATTTTTATGGATATATTACATAAAGAATAAAAGTTAAAAATATATACGAAAGGAAAAATTAACTAATTTCGGTTTGGGGTGTAAAAACTACCCCTTCCCGATTATGCCCAAAATTATACAGCTCTTCATCTCCATATACCAAAGGCATATACTGAATTTCATTTTAATGTGTCATATGGTATGACCTGTAGAGCGTTTACAAAATTAGGAGTAAGTAAGCTACCCCGTGCCCTTTCCCGATTATGCCCATAATTTACACATCCCTTCTTCTCCATATACCAAAGGCACATACTAAATTTCTTTTTAGTATGTCATACGATATGACCTGTAGAGTGTTTAGAAAATTTGGGAGTAAGTAAGCTACCCCTTGCCCCTTCCCGATTATGCCCAAAATTTACACAACCCTTCTTCTCCATATACCAAAGGCACATACTAAATTTCGTTTTAATATGTCATATGGTATGACCTGTAGAGCGTTCACAAAATTTGGGGGTAAGGAAACTACCCCTTGCCCCCTCCCGATTATGCCCAAAAACTATACAGCTCTATATCTCCACATACCCAACGCACATACTAAATTTAATTTTGATATGTCAAACGGTTTGACCTGTACAAACTCCACAAAAATAGTGGCATACACCCCACCCACAGACATCATCGCCAAAATAGTCAAAATTGATTCAGGAGACCTCAAAATGTATAAATCCGTCGAAATCCGGACCTCCATTTTTTTCATGATTACTAACTTTACCTTACAGTACGTATGGTAAAGTAAAAATGTATATAAAATTCGAAACTTGTTGCAAAGTTATTTAAATAGTGTTTAAAATTTTCGGCTGACATAAATAAAAGGTGCTGCCAAGTTTGCTTACCGGTGAATCGGTAAAATAGCCTTTGTTGCTAGTGCTTTAGTTCCGAAGATTTATTATATGTAATTTTAATTATCTACACATAGATATATAAAATAATAAAATAGTAACTCATTTCCGTCTGTCTGCATTTCATTTGTGTTCGCATCACGTAAAAACTACTGGATTGATTTTAACAAAATTTTGTGAGGAGGAACCTTAGTATCCTGATTCCAATATAGGATACTTTTTAATTTGCAAAAATATCTCATTTCCAAGAGAAAGTGGAGAAAAAGTATTGTAAAAACGCAATTTCCGGATTAAAGGTGTTGAAATTTTCGGTTTAAAACTGGGATATTTTAAAAACTATTGCGCAACATTAAGCGCCAATTTGTATTTAATTTGTATTTTTACTTTGTGAAATTACATTGTTGCTTTACAACTAATGTGGAATGCTTTCAAAGCAAAATCGAGCAAAATATTGTCAGGACGGCCACGACGTGGCGGACACAGCTAGTAGTAAATAAAATAAATAATATACAACTCGGTCATTTCAAGAAACCGGTTTTCGGTTTAACCGAAAAATTAAAATTTAAAAAAAAAACCGGTTTCGCTTTTTTTAACTAGTTAACCGGTTTTATGGGTTTGGGTTTGTTCCATCAGTAAATAAAATACATACTGTTGTCAAACCTTCCAGTGAAGACCGTTGCCACTGGCTGTTTGTTATAGTACGGTTCAAGAGCATTTTCAATGTGAGGACATGATTATCAAGTCACGTTGTAAATAATACTCCTACACAACGGTATGCGAGCGCTTTCGATGTGAGGACAGCATTATCTATCATTATGTGTGTGAATATTTCGAAATTTAAATCTCAAACACAATCCAATTATGTTTTATGGTTTTTTATGGTTTTTCTATAAAAATTGTAAGATATTGGATATATCCCGAAATTTTAAGTTTCCTAAGTCAAAATATTTAATTTTAAAGAAAATTTTGAATTATAAAACATACCCGATTATTTTTAAAGTTTTATTGTAATGCAAAAAAATATAAGAAGAAAAAGAGACACACAATTACAAAAATTCATTTATGGTTTAATATCTCAAACGGCAAATATTCTTTGCCTTTGAAAAGATTTCAAATAATTTTTATTTTACGTTGTATTAGAAAAAGTGAACACATAAAATAAAAGCCCGAAGACATATCTATCATTAAACTGCAATACTACTTAACCACAACTATTTTCATGATCACAGTTGTAAATGCAAATGAAATAGATTCAACAACTCTATTGACATTTAGCAGCAACCAACAGACACACCACAAGGCAAACAAAACTTACAGCTACCAAAGGATGAATGGAACGTCCATATAGACAACATATAGACAACGCAATAAAAAAATGAATAAAAATAGTTTTTATATTTAAGATAAATGTTGCCATTGGCAATTGAAATTTATAAATATTAAACAAAAAATAGAAAAAGTGAAAAAAGAAAAAAAAAATTAAGAGAAAAAGATGTACATGAAGATTGAAGTAGATTACAAAGATACACATTTCATAGATATAGATGCATACATACATCTACATAGTACATATGTAAGTATATTTACCACAAATATAGTAACTTTGTACACAAAAGTGTACTTAAATTGCTATTAAAAATTATAAATTTTCTTATGAATGCATGTAAACAAATTTAATTAAATTAAATAAACAAAAAATTTAACAGTGTTTCTCATTTCATGCTACCGAAAGGTGTAAAGTGCAAATAGACAGACAGTAAAAGCAATAACACATTTGTATCTATTACTTCTACGAATAGAAATTTATGCTAGAAAATGATGAAAAGAAAAGCGATAGAAACAAAAATGTTTACTGTTTTTAAAAGTGGGTTTATTTATACATAGATTTATGGAATTTTTTAACCCAACAAACAAGTACTCTACCGTTTATATTCAAGTATGCTAATGAACTAATTTAGTGGCCAGAAAACGAATGCTATAGAGCCATGATTACTTTTTATGGCCTGAAATGAAAGATATAAACTTGGATAATCTTTGGTTTCAGCAGGATGGCGTACAATGACACACAGTTTAATGACAATGTTAATTGACCGACTTGAAAATGCGATTTAACAACTTTACAGCTATGCGAATCAACTAGAAATGATCAACACGTTAAAGGCTAATATTGCCCGACCCGGATTAGCTACTGCGAAGCCAGCCGCGGAAGTCATATGAATGAAAACGTGTTCCATAAATAAAGGGAAAACTTCTTATTTATAATCAAAATAAATTAAGTTTAGTACAATTTATTAAATTTATTATCGATTATTTTATTGTTATTAGCTATCTGAGACTAAGAAGGGCGATGTCCTAGTTAATCCGGAAAGCACCGAAGAAATGTGGGTTACCACACCAATTCTGCATTTCTGATATTTTTGTTAAATTTAAAATAATAAACCAGTTACACCATTTTAGGGAAAGGTTATACAGAAATCAATAGCTTTTCATCACTTATCTCATTATAATACCTTACCCCTACATCCCTGATACTGCAATTCCAGTTGTTACAAAAAGTGTGATGTGGCGGGATAAAGTGAAACAATTCAAGAAGATCCTTTTAATATTTTTCAAATATCGTTGGTTTTTCCAATTCATATGGTTGTGTTATTGGCACTGACTGCCTCTATTTAACACTGACTTCAGAGGACACTGTCTACTCTCGGCTGTACTGATTTCAGACAGGCGACTGATACATTTCAACATTCTTCATCATCACAGAGTCTATGGTAATTGTGAAAATTTGCTAAGGCTAAGATCTACACAGCATCTCCATTTTAAAATGTGTGTCCAAAGTTTTTTATTTTGTTAGCTTTTTTCCAGCTACAGTCACAAGTATCGTCTTACCGCAATTTTTAACTTAGCCAGATAATACTTGAGAGTCAGAGACCTGTACTCACGCAGTTAACCATTTATAAGCACATAGATTATATCTAAGCTTCTTCTTGGTCTTCCTGCCAACTTGTAGTGAAAAAATGCCAGTCTATGGTGGGAATCGAACCCACAATCCCGGACTGATAGAATAGCACACTAACTACTAGCTCACCAAGGCACTTACCTTTGTCTTATATGGTCCTATCTTTTGAACCGTTATTGACAAGGGTGTTTCAATAATTTATTTAATTTGATGTACATATTTGGCTAAACTTTTCAACCGTAATTGTTAGACAGTTGAAACTTACAAAGAATCTATATTGCTAAGTTCTCTATAACAAGTGTGTAATTTAAAATTGAAACTTAAAGGGTGTCACAATAGGTGATGTTATTTTACCTATATGGAACTATATTTGGAACCATTATAGACAGATTTTTGAAATTAAATAATGTTAACAAAGTAAAGTATAAAAAGAAATTTGTTTAAAGTTCCTTTATAAAAGAAACTTTCTCAAAATGCACTTTTCACGAGTAGTTTTTAAAAGTTTCCTATTTAAAATGTAGTTTTAGAAAAGTACTATAAAACAGATATTTTTATAATTTTTAGAAACAAAAGTTTTTTTTTTTTAATTCAACATAGAACAAGTGTTAGCCTTTAACTCTTACATCATATACTTTTTGTTCTCCTTAATAATTTTATTACGTACTTTCCAATAGCATTCAACCTATTTTCAATTATATAACCGGCATAAAGTATTTCAAATATTATTTTGCTTTTAATAAAGAACAATTAGTATTCTCTTGAGTTAGTTTCTGGTAAATGAGAAAAGCGCATAGATTAATTAGAGACAATAAGTTCATTAATTTGTAGATTTGAGTTTAATGTATTAAGTGTTCGGCATCTAGATAACGTTAACAATTATACATTGTGTGCCTTTATTTTGTACTAAAATGAAACTTTAAATTGACCTTTTGATGTTATTGTTAAGGCTAAAAAAAATCTTTAAATATTAAAAAACCTACTTCATTGGCAGTGTGTTGCATATCAACTTCACAATTAAATAATACTTGCAGCACATAAACCACATGATGAATATTGTTATCAGCTTTGTGTCTGCTTGTCTATACAATTCAACTATTAAAGTTTATAACGACGCTCTGGTTTGATGTAAAAATCTAACACACACACACATATAAATTTTGTAATATTATTTAACTGTATTTAGTTTATAATATTATATTATTATACTTACTAGTTCGTACATGTTTTAAAACAAAAACTGAAATTTTTAAACTTTAGATTATCTTTAAAAAATTAAAATGATTTTATATACATACATACATACATACATACATACATACATACATACATACATACATACATATGTACATACATACATACATACATACATACATACATACATACATACATACATACATACATACATACATACATACATACATACATACATACATACATACATACATACATACATACATACATACATACATACATACATACATACATACATACATACATACATACATACATACATACATACACTGAAATATAGAACAAATACATATGTATATTGTGCAATATAAAAGAAAAGCGATAGAATTTTATTTTACATTTTCAAAAATTATTATTTTAATTTTAGTAATCTTTTTAGTTCGCTATTTCTTCCAACTAAGATGTGTTTCAATATAATACTTAAATAAATTCTTTGAAATTGATATGAGAAGTAGTAAGCTGGTTCGTACGGCTGTTTTATTAAAGTCTAAATGTCGTCTACTGATTAAAAATGAAAAACCGTTACCAGACCAAAGTAAGGCTTGAGAAATAATATGGGTGCTGCAATCAAGTCAATCCAAGGGTGCAAACGTTTGTATACACTATGGTTAAAATCCATCAACTTCGGTCAGCATAATCCCTAGATTTACGGCTTGCGAATAATTTTTGTATTCAGTTTTAAGAAATGGGTGGGTGGTAAGGGTTTGGGCGAACGAAGAGCTCACCCTAAAACAAACGCCTATTTTGAGAAATTTTAGAAATCTGGGAACAACTCTAGTTTACGGACATATAAAAATTAAAAAAAAAAAAATTTATTTAGTTTTAAGTGTAACCGGTCGCAGAAAAAAATACAAAAAATATTTTTTTTACTTACTTAAAATTTTTTCCAGTTTTTTTTTTTTGTGTACCATACCAATGATACTCATATTGATACATTCCGTCATAAAATTTTCAAGATTTACTCGTACTATAGTTTAGAGAGAACTGTTTGGGGTCCGTAACTCCGAAACTAAGGGTCGCCGTCGCACACTGTGGCCGTGTAGTGTATTTAATGGTCTTAAATCAAGGAGGTTGCGGAGCTTCATGAAATTTTGCACACATTTATTTTAAATTTTTTATGAATTTCAATTTTTTTTTACAAAAATACGCCCACTTTTACGCCCACCTCCCATACAACTTAAATAGAAAATGTGGCATAACTTCCATGATTTTAAATATGTTAACTCAATTTTCATAAAACATTAATATTATAATTGTAGAATGACCTCCTGAAAATATGAACTTAATCCGCCCACTTTTACGTCCACCTCCCATACAAACGATATTTCGAAAATGCAATATCTTTATATGCAATATGTTTATTTTTCGCAAAAATGCATATAACATCTATTAAATGTTGTTTTGAAAATATGAAGAAAATCCGCCGACTGTAACACCCACCCCTCGTACAACTCCAATATAAAAATTTTCCACACAAATCAATCTACAATTTTGCCGTGTCTATACAATATATTTGGAATTTCTCAGCGTCTATTGCCTGACTGCAACTAATTGTGGATAATATAATTTTGAACCGAAGATTTCATTCTGGCATTGCTCTCCCCAAAGGTTTTCGTTGGACGTCCACGTTTACCATCCACTGTATCATCCACTACTTCATCAGTCAACGTATAAGAATGTGTTAGCCATTCTTCATTGTCATTAAAAAATCTTGATGAAGTACGCTGACTCTTGTTCCACTACTTTAAAAATTGAGACATAAATGTTTGTTTCAAAAACCGTCAGAATTTTTCTTGAGTTTTCTCGGACACTATTTTATAATTCCGAAAACTACACCAATCAATATCTTTTTTACGTTGAAAAACAATTTCCAAAAGCGTGCTGAAAGATATTTTTAGCTTTTCCATTGCTTATTATATAAATTGGCTTTAATTGCTTAATAAACACTTACTTATCACTATACCACTCTCAGATATAATATAAAAGAATGTTTATAACGGATAACGGAGTTAATTTTTAAGAGAAAAAATGTGAACAATGTTAAGTTATTGATTAAGTTATACGTAAAGCTCTTCATTTAATGTGTAGTAAGTTTACATTTAGATTTTTTGTTGTTTAGTCTACGTAAACAATGTACCGATATTACTTTGATAAATACTTTTGTGTACATTTGTTTTTGTAATCGGGACTCAAATTTAAGTTTTTTCTATATAGTACACATGCAATGAAATGCGTAAAATAACGCATAACGCATATTTTTTACTGTAATTTTTTGGTTTTTCATTGTTTTTTCGGTGGCGGGCAAATTGGGGCAGATTTTTTTTTTTTAGTCTGTTAGCTGAGACTCTCAGCTTTAATTTGGTATAGGACTCCATGTGTCGCACTGCTTCGCACACAACTAAAAGTCTAACGGAAAATCATAAATGTTTTTATTTTTGGTTTAAAATATATTGTCAAAACAATTTTTTTTTTTTAAATTTTTAAAAATTTTTTTTTTAATTTACATATAATGCTTAATGTCCATTTTAATTGAAAAAATACTTATAAGGTACATTCGGTGTATAGTTTATAAGTAACAGGCTTTTGAATATGACATAGAAAACTATAACATTTGGGACTTGTTCACATAATTCAAATTTGCGCTGCTCGGGACAGAAAACCAATGGAGATATTTGCATGAAATTTTTCACACATGACCTTTAGATAGTTTTTAACCATCTGTGCAAAAATCATCAAAATCGAAAAGCAGGTCCAAATTGATTTATTGCCGCAGTGGCCACAGTGTGCGTCGCCGCCAATTTTTTCAATTTACATTTTTTGCTTAAAATTAAATTCTACACACAATAAACTACCAATTTTATGAGGTGTCCGTAAACTAGATTGAAGCCAAAATCTTATTTATTATTTGCAAGGAACAAAAAAACTAAACGATGGACTAATTGCATCGGCATAGTGATATACAGTCGTGTGGCAGATGGACAAACGTGGTACCCTTTCTAAACCAAATCTTAAAAACGATTCTAGCAACAGATCAAGTTTTCAGTTCGTAAGAATACGACACTTTTACTTACAATGTAGTACATACATACATATCATATCCTACAAGAAATTGTTGATCGGGAGAACATTTGGATGAAAAACATTTTAAATTCTCGTTTGTTTTTTTAGTTGCATTCAAACGCACGAACATTTTGTCGGGAACAATTAATTATTATTGAATATTATTTCATTAAAATTTCAAATAGCAAATGTCAACAAAGACCGAACACAAAAACGATACTCTCTTCCCCACCCGTAATACCTATGCTACCAAACTAAATGTTTTCCTTTCAAATGTTTCCGTGTCTAAACTTTGACTAATACGTAACTTACAGCATAAAATTGTTTCATGAAATTTTTTCGATTATCTTTTAAACTTTCTTGTTTGTCCTTCGCACTCTACATCTCTTGGCAACCAAAAAAAATTTTTAACAGACTTCAAAAAAAGAAGGAGGTTATCAATTCGCCTGAATGTTGCTTTTTTATGTTTGTGCCCGCAGAACTCAGTCATTTCTGAACTGATTTTAAAAATTGGAAATGCTTACAGATTGGTCCCATTTTAAAAGAAGTTAAGAATTTTGAATATTAAAAGGTGTCCCCATATAACATACGTGTTTTTTACGTGTATTATGAACCGTAAAGGGCACCCTTTTAAAATTTTAAAAAACTGCATAATACTATAGCTGGCAATAACCGAAATTAATAAAAAAATTAAACCTAAAAATTAAAGGGTGTCCCCATATGTGACGTCAATTTAAATATATGAACCATTTGAACCATTGTAGACAATCACTTGAAAATTGGACAGAATATCCAATATTTATAATCAGAAATTAAATATCTATAATTAGAAGTTAAAGGGTGTCCCAATAGTTGATGTAATTTGATGTATATTGCAAAACTTTTGAACCGTAATAGAGATACGGTTGAAATTTACAAATAACCTGTATATCTAAGTCCTTTATAACATCAAGTATATAATTTAAATTTGGAAACTAAAGGGTGTCCCATAATTGACATAATTTTACCTATCTAGCCCTATCTTTTGAACCGTTATAGAAAAACACTTGAAAATTAGACAGAATCTTCACTACTATGTCCCGTATAATAACATTTATAAATATGTATTTAAAATTTTAAAGGGTCTCTCAATAGTTGATGTCAATTGATGCATATGGCCAAACCATATGCATTGTTGTACCGTTTTAGACAGACATTTGAAATTTAAGAAGAACCTGTCCTTTAAAATAAGTGTTTAATTTAAAACTGTACATTAAAGGGTGTCCCCTAGGTAATATTGTTTAAGCTATACGGCCATATCTTTGGAACCGTTACTTTTTATTACTGTGTCAGTAATAATAAGTATAAAAAAATAAAGGGTGTCCTCATATCTGACGTAATATGTCGTCTATGGCTTTATCTGCTGAACCGATATGGATAGACATATGAATGTACAGAACGTATATTACTATGTCCGTTAGAGCAACAAGTATAGAAGTATTTGATTTGAGTACTATTTCTTACAGATTACTTCCTTTTAAATTTTGATGCACATATATGTATTTGTTTTGTAGTCGTTTTTTTTTCCAAGAATTATTCATGCTACTAATTTTATCGTGTAATTTAGCTATAACATATTAAAAAAAAAAACAATCATGTTGTTTCACTTCCGCACATATCCAAGAGTAATTTTAATAAATTCGATGTAGATGAAAAACTCACACCTACACAATGTTTTCAGCATTTTACGACATTAGACATAAAATTGTAAACATTAACACTAACATCATGTTAGAGTTAAGTGTAGACTGCCCATGTCAATTTTTTTCTACGTCTTACCGTGGTTGTTAAAACATTTGCAATAAATGCTCTTTCATAACACCCCGTCTCTAGTAGCCATCAATATGAGTAAAACATAAACATTGGACATTATCATATCTTAACAAAAGTGAAAATTCATATAAAAAAACAGTATTATAATAATGTTTTTTTGACTTTTGTTAAGACATGTTAAACCCTCGTCTACATAACCCCCAGTCTACATTAGACATAAAATGATAAACATTAACACTAACATGATGTTAGTATTTAATGTAGACTACCAATGTTAATGTTATTTCCAAGTTTTAACATGGTTGTTAAAACATTTGTTATAAAAACTCTTTTATAACATGACAATGACGTTGTTGTTGTATTTTAGGTTGACATTGGTATTTGCGAACAGCGCCATCTGCTGCGCCATAGCACTCCCACTATCAGCTGTGCAATTATCATTCAAGCAACATTGTTGGAAAACAGAAAATTATGTTTCAACAGAAAATGACATGAACATGCATTGCTATAACAACATGCACAATAGTGCTGACAAAGTATTGAGTAGTGGGTACCGAGTACTCGATACTCGATAATTTTTTTGGGTACTCAATTTACAAAAGTAGTTAATCGATACTTCTACGGTAGTATTTTCAGAAAAAAATCTATAAAAATACAATGAAATTTATAGTCAAGCTTAATTTCGTTATTTTTCTCTCCAAGAAAGAATTAATTAAATTACAAATTAGGTGATAATAGTTATTAAAGAAATATTGGGAAAATTAAATTTTTAGACAGCAGCCGAGCGGAACGCACATTTTCTAGACAGCTACGTCCCTCATCAGCACTCTTCGTATCTATTTATCTATCTATTTTCAATTTATAAAAATATTTGACGACTACGACGATAAATTTTCTCTGCTATTTTTTATACGGTAGTATTGAGTACTATTGAGTACCCAATTGAAAAGTATTGAGTTTTATCGAGTAATTGAAAGTAGTAGAAATTGCCACCACTAATGCACAAATTAATTCCGTTTCTCTGCCCGCGTCATGTTTATGTTTTGTTCAATTTGATGACTAGTGAAGACGACCTCTTAGTCATTAATATGTCTTAACACATATTAAAAAACCAGTATTAAAAATAATGTTTTTTTATAATAAAGTTTGACTTTTGTTAAGACATGTTAATGTCTAATGAAGACGCGGGTTAATGACGTGATGAAGTTTGGCATACGCAATCGTGGTAAAACCCAGTGAGCTGTATTGTAGGGTTGTAGGGTAATTAAAGATTCCCTACAACCCAGTGTTACTCTCTTGTAGGGTATCTTCAATTATATTCTACTTTTAGAATGCAAGATGTAGATCACTAAAGGATATTTGTAATTTAAAAAACAAACAAAAATATTTAAATAGAAATATGATATTGCAACTTACATGTTTTTACTGTCATTAATATTAATCCACTTAGGTATTCAGCTAATTTTATAACATTTACTTGTTATTCATAACAGAAATATTGTTACAAGTTTTTTTTTTATTTTAATTAAACATTTTTTACTTTATATCAGTTTTATTTTGTTTTTAAATGTTTTTATGTACTTGAATGACATCAAATTATAATAATCACCATTAAATTCTTTAACTAGAACGATTAAAAAGATAAAAATACCTATCAAAAACTTATTGAACGAAAAGGAAAAGGATAAAAAATTGAGTTAAAAAGAAAACATGCAAATAAGGCAAATAAACCGGCATAATAGAATAAAAATATTTAAAAAAAACTTTCATTCTAAACTACACGACGAAATCCAACAAGAAATATTACCTATGTACCTACCAATATCTTTTAAGAATAATTATTTTTCTAAAATCACAACAGAAAGAACAACTTGCAAAAACAATAAAAAACATTTGATGTGGGAGGGGGTAAACAGTGGGTATGTTTCTTAATGATACAATGCTAGAGATTTAAGAGCGAGGGAGGGAGCAAATCAGTTAAAAATGATATAAAAGTAAAATTTATAAATATGGAGGAGGAGATGTAGACAGAAAAATGTATTCGGAATATCAAAATAACGGTAAGTATTGATATTGTCTAATAATGGCTATAGTAATAATGACGACAAGCAAACACAATTACACATGGAAAATATGTTTATATAGGAAAAAAATTCAAGCATAACAAAAGGTAGGATTGAATCAGATTATAAGGGAAAAAAATCAAACAACATAATCTGGAAAACTATGTTGCTAATTCAATATGCATATTCAACATCCATACATGTAAATACATGGATAATGAAAATAAAAGAAGATTTTTTTCACAGGGCAAGTTTTCTTGTGCAAGTTTAAGTTTCCGTGGGAGAAAAAAAGAGAAGCAAAATGGTCTTTACTGCTTCCGCTTCCATAAAAGTAGAGACTTGCGCAAGTAATCTTGACCTGTGTAAAAGAGGTAAAAAAGAAAAAACAGAAACAGCAGACCGACTAAACAACACACAAGTAACAATAACAACAACAAACAGCAGCAGTAAAATAGACAAACTAAATACAGAAAAAAAGAGGAAAGTTTACAAGAGGACAAAGAAAATAAGAAAAACACTTTTGACCGGACTACAAGAGGATAGAAAATTTATTTCAGAATTTAAGGAACAAAAAATTTAAATATAAATTAAAATATGTATATAGCCTATGAAATTATTAAAATAAATGTTTTTTTTAATAAACCCCATGTGTGGTCTACACCTTCCAACACAACATATAAATAGACATACACAGGCACTATATTAGTAAACTATTTTCCTTAATTTATATGTTTTAGCTTTTATTTTTATTAATTAACATTTTTAAGTTTTTCAATTCATTTTATTATTCTGTTAACTGTGCATACTTATACATTTTTTATTAATAAATTCACACGTTCATTAACTTTTTTACTAATAACTATTTTTGATTCTCTTTGCAAGCCATTCGTTAAAACTTACTTTTTTCACTAATAAAATATTCCACTTCAACAGTTTTTTTTTTAATAATTAACTTCAATTAACAGTTAGATTTTTTCTTTAACACTGCTATCTATCTTTTAATTAATTAAAACTGTCTGTTATCCTTTTAAGAACAGGAGTAAAAATTCTTCACACACGGACCGCACCAACCAGACTGAACGAAGGGAATCATAATCGCCGTTAAAATTACAACAATTAACAACTCTGCTATGCATAACAAATACGACGAAAAACAACTGTGTGTTTTAATAAATAAAAAAATAATTAAAATATTTAATTATTTTACTTTAAACTTTCAAAAATACTTAATTGTTATGTAAAAGAATACACATCGCAGAATTATATAAAGAATTTAAATGCACTATACAAATTATCTAAAACACACTAATTTGTGCAACTCTATGTATTTTTTCGCCTCTCTCTATACCGGCCATTTTGTGTTTTTATTTTAATTCCTTTTTGTATTCTTCTTCGTTAATCTGCGGCGAAATAACCAACGTTTCATGCAGAGATGGTAAAAATGATAAAGGACTTTTTTAGTCCAGTTCGAAACTATTAAAAAGTACAATATTACACCGTTGACTTAAATTTTAAAATTGTATGTGCTTTATGATATAAATACTATTGTAAGTCAATTGTAGGCTAGATATGCGTTAAATGCAGAAATCTTTCAATTTTCAGAATGATAATTCTAACTCTTAATTTTAGATTACACTCACAGGTAGAGATTAGTGTGCAAAAATCGTAAAAGATAGCAGAGGGATGTAACTATTTTGATTTTATATTTTTCTCATTGGCAGTAAGTACTTCAACACATAAAATTAACTTTCCTCTACGCTCCGCTACGCTACACTGAATGAAATTTTTATTATGAATGAAACATACGAGCGTTTTGAAAATCCTTGTAATTGACTTTAGACCCTGACTACAGTTACTTGTAATGCGTAATTGAGAATATGCAATTACACATTACCTGTAATTTTAATTGCAATTGAAATGTAATTAAATCTTCTTATGACGAATATACTTTTCTTATATGACAAAGTAAAAATTATTCTGATTTTTATATTTCCTCTTTATTTAAATACAACGTATTTTTAATTGTATTTTTTATTAAATAGTACATATGTACATGACAATAACCCATTTATTATTTGTATGAAAAGAATCAGGGTTTATAAATATTCAGATTCCTATTCAGATGTAACTGGCCTAAATCTGATGCAAAATACTGTATTTTACTTATATTAAAGTTTATAAAATATATAATAACACTTAACCTGATTTGAGGTTGTTAAGCATACATATCGCACACTAAATCATCAAACAGTCACAATTCTAAATTTATCAAATCTCTAACGACCTCGAAAATACAGTTTACTCTATCTTTTTTAACTGAAAATATTGTTATACCATGTTTGCACGACAAAACGAAGTACTTGTTTCGCTCTCTGAATCATGATTGCGAATCATATCTTTTACTTCGTTTTATTTGGATACTAAAATTTATTGTAAGATTTCCATTTTTTCTACTTGATATATTTTTATTTGTTTTTTATTTATTTATTTATTTTAATTTGTATTATTTATTAATTTGTTTATTTATTTATATGTAAACAAAACTTTTAATTTTAATTTGTTATTTTTTTACATTTTTAAGAAAACAGTGTCCGAAGCACATTTATTCAAACATTATTAGTTTACAACCTTGTTTTTACTTAGAGACAGTTTTATCTACACCTGTATTTTTGAGTTGTGATCATTTAGCTTTAAGTGTGCGATATGTATAGTTGTAATCTATGACATTTTGGAAAGTTTCACTTTTATGTTTCCTTTTGTTATTTTTTATTTAATTTTCTCCATACTTGCCTCAACTTAGTTTGTCCCGCTGAATCTTATTTTTCATAACACATGTGTAGCATTGAGTACACCTTATTTTGTAGTTATTAGATATAATTTTACAAGTAAATTGTATCCTCAATTATACCAAAACACGTTACATTTTTATTGAGTGATTCTTATTTTGTTTTTAAAAATTCATGAAATATCCTTACAGATTATTTTAGAAATTGATCTACAAAGTATTAGAAATATATATAAATGTCAACATAAATATATATTTTTCATTTTGAACAAAATGCATAATTCAAATTAATTTTCATGTTGATAAGTGATGACAAATACGAAAATTGGTTAAAAAGTAAAATCAACCCTGGTTTAGGAAAATATTTTATCAACTGCAGCCAACTTTACTTTGTATATAAATTGTATTTTCTTTTCACATGTTCATTCGCAAAAAGACAAGTGAAAAAAAGAGAATAATATTTCTAAACAGAATTCGCCCAGTGAAGACGCGCTTTTCTTTAGTAATTGAGTAAAATAAATAAAGGAAAACGTGTGCATTGGGGTGTTTATTTATTTAATAAATTAATCTGAAATTTGTTAAGTTAACAAATAATAAAAGTAAAGTTGATTTAGAAATCTAACAAGATGCAGTCGGCTAGCAAGAAAAGAGTTTGTTACTACTATGACAGTGAGTATTTTTGTTAAATAAACCTAATTTATATTATTAAATTGATTAAAATTTAATGTATATTACACTTTTCATATAATATAAACAAAAAATTGTTTTCAAGATTTAATTTTTAAATTTTCTTTATTTAACTCGACTGTACCATCGGCTTTTGTTGCACAGCACACTTTATAATACACTTAACAGCCGTATTTGTACGTATGCTTTTATTGTATGTACATAGATTGCACTAAAATTGCTCTACCGCTCGTCTGTACACACGTATCCAACAATAACAACAATTCTTCATATTGTTTGTGTAATGCGCGCGGCTTCGTATACAATAAAAATACGGTCGTTTTATTTTGTGAAAAAGTATGATGTGTAAATTTTTACAGTATGATACTGGGGACTCTCGTTGTAAACTAATAAAAATTAAAGTATTTTGTGATGTTTAAAAATTTAAAATTTATTAATTTTTATTTGAAATATTTGCAAAAGTTATATTAATATTTTTTTATTTAAGGTGATATTGGCAACTACTATTATGGCCAAGGTCATCCAATGAAACCACATCGCATACGTATGACCCATAATCTGTTGCTTAATTATGGTCTTTATAGAAAAATGGAAATTTATGTGAGTAAAATAAGATACTAGCTTTTTTGAATCTATTAATAGGATGTAAGAACATAAAAATAACGGTTGAGAAATAAAACACAATACTAGAAATCGGAAAAACTAATAAATTGTAAATGTTGCTATAGAAATTCCTCAATAAATGTGGAAATTTGAAACTAGATATTGGAGAAAATTTTATGCATTCCTAGTTTTTGTTAACTTTATTGAAAACAATTTCTGATAATTGTGCGCCTCAAGCACTATGACTCGAAAAAAAAAAATAAAATCCACTAAAACATGAAAATATTTTAAAATAATATATAGAAAGGATAAAGTAAAGATACTTGTCACTGTAAAAACGGTGTATGTGTTGTAAAAAAATCAACCAACAATTTTAAATTTAGTTATTCTGTCGTATAATCATATAGGAATAAAATTTTCGTAGAATGATAGATGTTAGTATTGCGTAATGTACTATACTTGTACCCCTTTGGGTTTAAACCCCTCAATTTTGCAATTTATTTGTTGTGTGAAAAGCTAGTTTCTATACTAAAAATTAGGAAAATGATTTCCTAATGATATGGCGTTAGCAACTTAGCCTTATTATAAAATGATATCGATAATTGGCATAATAATTAATAATATACCTATGTATGTAATTGTTTTTGTCTAAAAACATTTATGTAGATGGTATGATAATTGAAGGAATACATTTCATATTTCGGATATGTTCTCTAACTCCACATTCACTCGAAAATTATATATTTTCACATTTTTGGATTGCACAATATGTGAATGTAAGAAACATGTGAAACCATTCACTATTAAATGGATTTGGAAAAATGTATATACCCGATAGTTGAATATTATTTTATCATCTAACTAAAGTTATATTATAAAAATATACATGACAATCTTTTTTTTATTTCACAAACATATTTTATTTTAATTAAAATGAAAAACATGAATGGAAGCTAAAAAATTGGAAATATTCTCGAATAATAGTTTTCGTATTCAAATTAAGAAAACAGGGGTGATAGTGCATTATATGATAGGACGTTCCTAAAATCTAATAACTGCACCTCGTTTCTATAAGTAAATATTTATCCTGTTTTGTCAGTTTAATTTTTTAATTTGACTACCAAAACTAATATTGGCAACTGTACCGATATTCTGCTTAGTTTTATACCCAATAGTATCAGCATAAGAAACGATTTTTTAATTATATTTTTATTTATTGTTATTAAAACTCGAACACCAATAAAGTTTAGGTCTTTCTTTTGAAAGTTACTAATTCTTAGGCTCTTGCCACTGCAAATGTACAAATTCTGGATAATAACAATGCTCACAAAGGGCGCGCCGGTATCAGTTGAAGCATGAACACTGTTGAAGGCTGCATTGTAACAGGTTGCCTCAAAATAACTTTTAAACTAAGGTTCCTGTGGTTAAGAAATAGACTTCTGCAATGATTCTTCTAGAATGTTAATACAGAAAATTCTTAACCTAAAATCTGAATTATGGTTAATTTGTATTCTGAATTTATACTGAATTAGGCTATTTCAATGTGGCAACATGGGCGGTATTCAATCAGATAATGACAAATTATTTGAATTGATTTAAAAGAAAAAGTAATTTCAGCTTTCTTTGAAATAAATGCTGATTTTTCACCAGTAGCATAGCTGTCAATCGCACTTGCTCTGCCTTCTATCCATTTAATAAAAATATACGTAATTGCTAAATAAATTTGCTTGACAAACAATGCTAAATACACATAACTGCGTCTTATAGCGTAGATGTCTGTCATCTGGGTACGCTATATATAGGTGGCTTGATGATAATGCTCTCATACCGAAAGCGCTCGCTTTTGAAAGATTTCACTGACTGGCAGTATTTCATTAGCATTAGTTCATAAATAAAGGTATTGAATTTTTTCTATGAAACACTTTCATTTGTAATAACCAATGCTTAAATGATTTCAAAGAATTATCATTACCAGCCTGATTTTTTGTTAAAGGAATCGAATTCATAGTGATCAAATCAATCTTTCAACGTTCCAAATAGAATTAGTAATATGTAAGAAAATCAAGGCTTTTATTTAGGTGTTTTTGGATATATAATAAATGCAAAATGATTAATTTCATAATAATACCATTTTTATAATTTTTAAATATTTTTTATAATAAATATTGTGAAATTTTAAAGTATTTATGAAAAAATCCACATTCATTTGCATTAATTTGTGTACTATAGCAAAATTAATTTTTAAAATTCTTATACATGTTATTCCTTTTAGCGACCGCATAAAGCCACAGCCGATGAAATGACCAAATTTCATTCAGATGAATACGTACGCTTTCTACGTTCAATACGTCCAGACAACATGACTGAATACAACAAACAAATGCAAAGATTCAATGTGGGGGAGGATTGTCCCGTGTTCGATGGTCTTTATGAGTTCTGTCAACTCTCTGCTGGTGGCTCAGTGGCCGCTGCTGTTAAACTAAACAAACAAGCTTCCGAAATTTGCATCAATTGGGGTGGAGGTTTGCATCACGCCAAAAAGTCGGAAGCATCAGGTTTTTGCTATGTCAACGATATTGTGTTGGGCATATTGGAATTGCTGAAATATCACCAGCGTGTGTTGTACATTGATATTGATGTGCATCATGGTGATGGTGTTGAGGAGGCATTCTACACAACAGATCGTGTAATGACTGTTAGTTTCCATAAGTATGGTGAATATTTCCCTGGTACGGGAGATTTGCGTGATATAGGTGCTGGCAAAGGCAAATATTATGCTGTCAATATACCTCTACGTGATGGCATGGATGATGAGGCGTATGAATCAATATTTCAACCCATTATCTCTAAGGTAATGGAAACTTTCCAACCAGCTGCAGTAGTCTTACAATGTGGTGCAGATTCCTTGACAGGCGATCGTTTGGGTTGTTTTAATTTGACCGTTAGGGGTCATGGGCGTTGCGTGGATTTTGTTAAGAAATACAATTTACCCTTCTTGATGGTGGGTGGCGGTGGTTACACCATACGTAATGTATCACGTTGCTGGACATATGAGACATCGGTTGCGTTGGGTGTCGAAATTGCTAACGAACTGCCGTATAATGATTATTTTGAATATTTCGGTCCCGATTTTAAGCTACACATCAGCCCCAGCAATATGACAAATCAGAATACCACAGAATATTTGGAAAAAATAAGAAATAGGTACGTCAAGAATTATTTTAAATATATATTTTGATTTTGTAATTATGTTCTTTAAGCTTTAGGTCTTTTTTTATAAAAATGTTTAAATTTATTTTTATTTTTATATTCAATATTTCGCTACACCATTGGAACTAGCATCGTCAGAAAATAAAAATATTTTTATAATATTTAAATTAAATTGAATATAAAAATAAAACTAAATTTAAAAATTTTTATAAAAAACCCCTAAAGCTTAAAAAAACATATTATAAAATTATTAAAAAGGTCAATAATGACAATGATTATTTAAATATTTTAATATAGTTTCGAAAACAATTTCTTTTAATTAATCTAGACTTTTTGAGAACTTGCGTATGTTACCTCATGCCCCTGGTGTTCAAATACAAACCATACCTGAGGATGCCATCAACGACGAAACAGATGATGAAGATAAGGCGGATAAGGATGAACGTATAACACAGGCTGATAAAGATAAACGTATTGTGCCCGACAATGAGTTCTCCGATTCTGAAGATGAGGGTGAAGGTGGCCGACGAGACAATCGTTCCTATAAGGGTCAAAGGAAACGGCCTCGCCTGGAAAAAGAGGGTAAAGTAACAGAGAATTCCGAAGCTCAAGATGATAAAGAAAAAAGTGAGCTATTATTTTAACTATTTATTGTAATTTCTTTTATTTATAATCTCATGATTAATTTTTTGTCAGGCTTAAGTTCGCATTTTAAATTCTTTTTTTATTCGCTTTTTTTAATTAGGATAATATTAAAAAAAAAAATAGTTTAAACACTGGTAGAATGTAAAGAATATTTGAGAGAACATAACATTCATAGAAAATTTAAATTGACTGAAGATTTCACATTTATAGAAAAATATACACCATTTTTCGATCTTTTTCTTTGGAATGCTTTTATTCTCTCTACTTTGGTTGATTCTCCACGATTTGTTTAATAATGCAATTGTTGCGAGCTGTCAGCTGCATCATCAAACAACATTGTTTATTCGATCCTCTCGTCGTAACTCTGAATTCAGTCTTTTTATAGTAAGCTTCTTCAATTCAGATTTATAATCCTAGGATTTCTTCCTCCAACCTTCGCTTGGTCGAACAGAAAGTTTCTTGTAGTAAATTGGTCTGAAACTTTGTCCCATTCATCTTGCATTTTAACACTACACTCCATTTTATTATTTTAATTTTTATTTTTTCGTAAATAAAAATAGTTAATACAGTTTTTGTTAAATGTTGTAAACTATCGCCTCTCATTTCAATTTCTGTTTCATTACTTCTTTTGCAACTTAAAAAAAAAAATAAAAATACATATTGTTACTTAGGTTCAAAATATTTTAAAGTACCAACGAATATTGAAAAATAAGACCAATATAAAAGCAAAATATGGAATCAATTCCACTTCCGAACCGTATTTAATTCTGTAACATTGCTAAAATTTAAATTTTTGTTTAATTTTCTATGTGCGATAATTTACAAATTAAACATATCAAATTAGAAAACAAATGTTCCACTGCACTCTCTATTATTAATCGTTTGTTTTGTTTAGAAATGTTATATAAAACGTCATACTAATGTTAAGTACTTAAAAGCACTATTTTAGTGCAGCTTTCTAAATGATATGAAAAAAATGCTTACATTTTGTTAGTCTCCATTAAATTTTTCGCTTTTCTTAGATATTTTCAAAATCTTAAAAAGAAAACTAAATCAACAACCTCAAGTTAAAAAAAAAACTATTCATCTTTAATATTAATCAAAGTTACTTATTCAGGGGTGTCATAGAATCCAAGTCGGTTTTTACTAATTGTCGGTTTTGCAGAACAATATTGGTTTCATTTGGTGTCATGAAACCAAGTCGTTTTTGTTATTTTCGAATGCAAATAAAATCGATGTTCGAATCAGCTGTTTTGAATGTTTATGTAAATGTTTATACATTATTTATTTTAAGTCACGCATGATTCCTTTGTAAATTTATTAAATAAATATTTTATGATTATAAAATATTTATTTCCAAAAATATAATAATCGAAATTGATTACTATGGGGAAAGCCTATCCAGATAGCTATTTCGCTAGTGCTCAACTAGCTCATCAGTGGATTTTTCCCAATTTTTCTGAATAAAAACTCAGATTCTTATGCTTAAAACTTAATAGACTAAATGAGAAGTTCAAACAGTCTATAAAGAAAGCCAAATCTAAATTTCTAAACAATAAATTTACAAAGGAATCATGCGTGACTTAAAATAAATAATGTATTTAACACGATTCCAAATATAATTTTTTGTATGTAAATGTTTATATTTTAGTTTTAATTTTTTTGTCAAATACAAACTGTGTTTATTAAAAATATTAAAAATTTGTGGTTTTAGCAATATAAAAATTTAGTGTTTAATTAATTAAATTTGCGAAATAAAAGAAACTTATAAGTAAATAAATGAAATGGCCGCTGCTGTTCTTGCATTTCTACTATTAGAGGAAGAGCGTTCAGATCAATTGTTTCCAAAGATCATCCACAGCCGGCTTATCCCGCTTTGTAAATCCGCGCGCTATATCTGGATATTTTTCCATAAACTCTATAATTATGGAGTTTTGCGTAAAGTTTTTATGCTTTCCCCTGTTGAAGAATAAAAATTTATGAAAAAATTGTCTTTTTTACATAAATGAATTCAATTAACATACATCCGTACTTACATTTTTTTAAAATATCCAAAAATAAAACAGAAATAAATGAAAATGGCCGTGAACTTTTTTAATTTGTTTACAAAAATAAAAAAACCGACAGCTGTTTGCTGCTTGGTTTATTTCCAATAACAAACCGATAACATTGGTTTCTGTGACACCTAAAACCGATAAAAATTCAAGTTCGAACACAAAACCGATAACATTGGATTGCATGACACCAACAAGATTTTTTTGTCGGTTTCAAATCCAATTCCAATAATATCGTTTTCTATGACACCCCTGATTACCTTTAATTGATAGATTGTAAATATATAAATGAGAAAAAATCTTTAATATCAATCAATATTTTCATGTTATATTTATTTATTTTTTTTTTTTTAATTTTCAGTGGATACAGCGGAAAGTGAAGAACCTGCTAAAAGTGAAGATGCCAAAAAAGAAAACAACATATGACGTGGTGGCCGTAATTGGTTATAGAAACCAATAAAACGTACATCGAAATTTAAACCTAATTTAACTTAGCGTTTATTTTAATTTAACTCAAACGTATTTTTTCACTTCTTTTTTCGTTTCTGAAGTTTTTATACGGCCAGGATTTTAAATACTTTTATTTTTTATTTTCAAATTCTTAAAATTTTATAGAGAATTTTTGGAAATTTTTTCAAAGGTATCTCAAAAATGTACCGATATTTTATTCTATTTTGTTATCATCACACCATCAGCATTTTGTAACACTTAACTTTGTCAACACACATAAAGGCCACCCACCCAATATCAATCAAAATTCATTTAAAACTACTTGAAAAGTACTTTACAAAATTGCAAGCAAGCAAGTTTTTTTATGGAAATAAAATATATATTTTTAAGTAAATAAGATGTGTAATATATACTTATATAAAAATTTTCGATCCACTTCACAAATCACTTCATATACATAGTTATTTTATTATCAATTTTTATGTTTTCCTTTCGAACAAATCTTTTTCACTCTGATTAATGTCGAAACAAGACTAAACGTTTAAATTTTCTGCAAACGATTTCTTAAAATGTTTCCTTAAATGAAACGTTAATTAAGTGAAAGTATAAAAAAGATGATATAAAAAATATATATGTATAAATGTATGTTCTTTATTTATTTTCATAAAATAAAATAGATTTCTATAATATTTATGTCTACTATGTGTGAATATCAATAATTGTAGTAAAAAAGAAAATCGTAGATAAAATTAAAACAGTGAAAATTTAACAAACATTTTAAAATGATATTACTTAATTTTCCTTTTAAACAGGTTAGTTACTTCAAAAATAAAATCTCAAAAGAATTTTAGGCTGTTTTCTTCCAGATTCAAATAAATAACTTACAGTTATCTAAAAATAAAAGTCTCCAAAAGTAAAAATAAAAAAGTGTAAAATAAGAAAAAAACATAAAATGTCTTGTTTTTTAATCAATTGCAAAAATAAATCTAAATTTTAACCTGCGCTTGGAATTACCATTTCGAATAACCCATTTTTCACTACATATTCTTAGTTCGATTTGCTTCGTTGTATTGGTTAATTCGGATTTCGTTAAAATTGCAGATTTTCGGTTTTTTTTTAAATTGCCGGGGAGCTGTTATCAAGTAAATATATTAATTTGATTAGTAGTGCGCTAGTTTATCAGTCTGGTGGTTCGATTTCCGCCAAAGACTTGGTGTTTTCTGCAGACATGTGAAAAGCTTTGCAGGCAGTGTTGTCAGATTAGGGGATTTATCCCCAAATCGGGGATTTTTATTTACTTATGGGGATAAAAAATTCGGTTTGGAGATTGAGAATTTCTTTGAGGATAGTTTCAATGTGTCTAGGGATTTTTTGGGGAATTTTAATTTGATTTTGTTTACTTTTTAGATTATTGTAATTTTATAGTTATTTCAAAAATTCCTTTTTTAAGTTTCCTAATGTGGTAACAAAGACGTTAATTAAAACTTAAGTATGACTGGTAAAAGAAGATAAAAACGTAGCGAAAATAATTGAAAATAAACTTGCAATTACTCTTAGATGTTATTGATCTTGGTTACGATTTTACGAAAGAACTGCTTAAATATAGCCATTATTTTCCGGTTTATCGAGCTCTGAACTTTTAATCAGCAGTAAATAACAATATTTAAAGAGACATTTATAAATCACAATTAAGAAAAATTTGTATTTTGGGCAATATTTTTTAAATTTCAAGATGACGCTGAAACGACCTTGTTTCTAGAGCTGGAAAAATTGATTTACATACCAACTTGCAATGTTTATATAATCATTTATTTCGCAAAGGAATCAACAACATATTAAATATTAAATAAATTTCAGAACTAGTTACTCAAATCTTTGTTGAGATTATACATTTTAAAAATAATGGAATTTTAATTTTATTTAAAAGCGTTCTATCATACCTAAATTATCATAAACTTACACCTATATTGTCGTGAGGTAAGCTAGTCTCTATGGCCATTTCCCTGTGAGATTAATTTAGCATAAATCAATTAATTTTACATAAAGGTACGTTTATACCTTTAAGTTTAAAAATAATTTTGACTAAATAAGAATTAAGTTAAAGCAATTTAACACAAATTATCTAGCCTTTAAACAACAATCAAAAGAAACTTTATATATTCTTACATTATTACTACACTGGCTGGGTTTTTCCAGCTCTAGTTTCAGTTGTAAGAAGTAAAAATTTCTTTAAACAAATAACAACAACGTTATTATTTTGCTTTCAAAAGAAATAAATATTTTAATTCCCAAAAATCATTATGAAATTTGTTTTAACTCTTTTAATCCATCCCCAGAAATAGTGAGGTAAAACTTCAATAAACTAAGCTTGTTAAATAACACACAAAAAAGTATACATTATATTTTTTAAATGAAGTTAAATAGTGTGCAAATAAAGTATTCATGTGTTAATTTCAATAAAAAAGGTATACTATTTAGTGGGGAATTTTGGGGATAGTTAAAATATTTTTTTAAGGATTTTCGGGGATGATAATTTTCGAATTGGGGATAGGAATCGAAAAATATCTGGGAACCCTGTTTGCAGGAAGTGTTTTAATATTAAAAATTCTTAGTTCGCAACCAGAAAATTATTTTAAATTCGCCGGTAATTTCTCTTTTAGTATCGACAAAAACCGCTGTAATTAGTTGCCTAGTGAAGACACAACACTTCTGTCGTATCTTTGTTTCCATTTTTAACAGTAGGGGCAAGTTGTCATTATTATGTACCAAAGACGGAAGAGTTGAATCTTTCACTCTTTTGATACTACTTGAAATTTAAAAGTATTTTTTAACTCCCCTGACTTATTTAAAACTCTCAACGTATTTTCACTACTGTGCATAAATAATGTATTTATCGTTGCCCGGGAAATTATCTTATTTACTCTTATTAATATTAACGTAGTTCTGTTTGTTTTATTTTGTTTTTATATTGTGGTTGTTGGTCTTGCTAGAAGTTTCAAACGGTTATACCGTTTAACTTTTGTAAAATTGAGATTTAAAAATTGCTGGCAACTGCTGAAGCGGCAACCCTATATCAATACTAATTGGGTCTTATCTTTGCTAGAAATTACAAGATTATGTTGGACAAAATTTTGCTAAAGGTAGCGACATGAACTTCCAACAGCCTGAGTGTGGTGGGCTTAATTTAAATTGTTTTTGTTTTATCTTGTTTTGACATCACTGCGACGGATAGCGAAATTAAGAAAAAAAAAATTACCAAGAAGCTTATATATCAAGAAGCAACTGTGATTGGCGCCATGAAATTTTTTAAATAGTATCGAAATCAGCGTTGCCACAAAGAATAATATTTTCCTACCAAAGTTATCCCTAAAATCTACCAAATCCTACCAAAACCTGAAAAAACTACCAAAATTTTTTCTCATTAATGATTCACTATCATACTCAGTCGTACGATCTGTCAAAAATGGCATGTGTACTAAAAAAGTGTGAATTAGAAATGTATTTGTGTGATAGAAGACAGGTCTGTACAATTTGATAATTTGAAAAAATTCATAAAATATTTTGTATTTTTTTTAGAACATTGATTTCTGGCCTTTACTACATTTTCTTTTATTTTTAAGTAAATAAAGAGCACATTTACAAATAGGATATCCAATTGTCTTAGTAAATCCTATAGAAATTTGTAAGCCGTCCTATTGGAAAATAATTTAAAAATTTAAAATGGATAAACAATTTTTTCTACCAAAAACGCAGAAAAACTGGAATAAACCAACAAAACTACCAAATCGTTCATAAATAAAAAAAACTACCAATTTGGTCCGATCAGACCAAAGTGGCATCCCTGATCGAAATACTCACTCACTACTCACCACTCATATGTTTATGTACATTTTAGTTTTTTTTGCTTCTTTTCGTTCATGTATGAGGGACTAGAATATATTTTGTGTTTGTTCATTTATGATTGAGAAGATTTATTTTTTTTCTTTTTATTTAAAATTCAATTAAGGGTAGAGTTTCTGTCAATAAGCCAGTTTATTCGGGCTGCTTTTAACTTCAATTGGGTTAACTTTGATTCTATGTGGCACTTCCAAGCAAAGCACCGATCAAGATGTATACCGTATTTGACTTCTAAAAGTTGAGGTATCATTTGGTTATTTGCGCGAATAGATGGGCATGAGTCTCTTTGCAGTGTGAACGTAATGTTAGTACATTTTTGTTTATGAATTTAACAATCTTTATTCAATTTTCTAAATTTATTATGTGGTCATGTATGTAAATATTGTGCATCTACAACAAGTATAATATGGGTACCTTGGGGAACTCCGGCTTTAATTGGCTGAAGTCAGCTTAAAATGTCTCCTTCTTTCAGTACGAACTTTCAATTAGCTTATTAGCCTTCTAATAGTTTATAAGTTTTTCCCCAAGATTCGCTTTAACTTACATATGTATATTAAACCTTTATGCCATAGCCATAGATACTGCTAGAGAAGAGCAGTATCTTTCTTCCTCAAAGCCCTTTTTAACTTCTCTTACTAATATGTGCATTTGTTTGTTTGATTTTACCATGTGTGCGTTTGTTTGTTTGATTTTACCATGTGTTTTCTGAAGCCGAATTGATGGCTTCTAATACATCCTTCGCCAGGGGCTTGCTTACGACTGGGGATTCCAGTAGCGCTCTCAGCCGTTTCGTGCATCCCCTTTTAGTCTGACTTTAAATTTAGGAGACATGTGTTATTGCCACTCTTTTAGAATTCTTCTTTTTAACAGCCGTTTGACATCTACAGAATAAATTTTATTGTATCTAGTTTGTTGTCGGGTTATTGTTGTCGGGTTGTTTTCATCAAAATCACAGGTCTACGTCTTCTCTTGATCTTAGCAGTATATTTTCTGAAAGCTGAGATATTTTATGGATTTTAAACAAATTATTCGTATTCTTGTCATTGGTTCCAAATAGAAGCAAGAATAATTCTAGAGGTACTTAAACTTTAATTATATCTCTTGAAATACCCTTAAACACGCCGAAATTAATAACATCAGCTGTTTTTGCCGATCAGTAGGCTAACAGCTCGGTCGTCCATTTGAAATCATATTCATACCCATTTTTTAAATTGCGACAAACAATACACGATATTTTGGAATAATAAGTCACGATCCCTTAAACGTAGGTTTAGCGTTGTAGTCATCAGCTGTTAGGAAACAGGGACCTAGTGATTTCTAAAAGTCGCTGTATTGACTCACTGAAACTGAAAACCTAGGTGGTGAATAAATCAAAGATTTTCGCTTCAATTCTTCAAGGCAGATATTTGTAGCTTAAAGGCAATCCTCACAAAGATCATAAAGTAAATAGTTTTTGTCTTAGTCTTTATCAGTATTGCCGTAGAGGTCTTTAAAATCGTAAAATCTCATTTTAAAAATTAATGTAAACGGCTACAAAACATATTCAATACCGACATATTCATATATATACATAAATAAATCGATGTTTGTCAATTGTATGCGGTTCTGTCGTTGCATTGGTATTTTCAGGTTGAAGTTCTGGCTTTTAGACAGGCATAAAAACAGAGTTCTGTGTGATAGGAAAGTTAGAGGAATTGTCGGCAATATTGAATATAGCAAGGTAGCACTTCATAATGTAACATATATAACACGTTTCCTCCACAATCCTAGTAGGCCAAAGTAAAGATGTACATATGTATGTACTATCAAGGTTGGATCGCGAAGCTAATTGCTTTGGATGTATAAAATACAGTATTGGTCTCTATGGTGGATGGCACCATTAGCAATATAATTTTGGGGTACTACATTCAGAGAACTAAGCCATAAGCTAGACAATCGTAAGATTTTTTTTTTTTTTTTTTTTTCATAATTTATTTATTGTATCTTCAATAATTTTTGAACTAACAATAATTACTCGTATCTTAAGTCTAAAATAAAATATTCTTCTTAAGTCCAGCCAGTGCTAGACAAAAATAATGTTTGTTTCACAGATTTCGAGATCATTTGCGGGTCATCCCTCTAATGTACGGCCAAGAAAAGCAGTATCTCTTCTTTTTAGTCGAATGTAACCAGGTTCATTCAGCATGTTACGCGCCAAAGGGTTTGGATGAGTTTCAAGCCTCTTTAGATATGTGACTGCATGTTCCGCTATTTCTGATTTAACTGATGGCATATTTAGGTCTTTATGGATGTTCGAATTTTTTATATACCAGGGAGCAGATGTAATAATACGTAAAATCTTATTTTGGCGCCTTTGAATTTTTTCTACATTGCTAGCTGAGGCAGTGCCCCATAACTGCATCCCATAACACCAAATTGGTTTGAGGACCGACTTGTACAGTAGAAGTTTACAATCTAAGCTCAAGGTGGAGTTTCTGCCAATAAGCCAATTTAGTTGTACTGCTTTTAGTTTCATTTGTGTTAACTTGAAGTCAATGTGGCTTTTCCAAGTAAGGCGACGGTCAAGATGTATACCCAGGTATTTAACATCTGAAAGCTGTGGTATCATTTGGTTATTTATGCGAATAGGAGGGCATGAGTCCCTGCGCAGTGTGAAAGTTATGTGAGTGCATTTTTGTTCATTCACTTTTATTCTCCATTTTTCTAGCCATTTTTCCAAATTGAGTATGTGGTCTTGTAAAAGTTGTGATGCTTCTTGGGCACTTTCATGAATACTTAAAAAAGCTGTGTCATCTGCAAAAGTTGATGTGTGGACTAGGGTGCTAATTGGCATATCCGATGTGTACAGTAAATATAAAATTGGTCCCAAAATACTACCTTGGGGAACTCCGGCTTCAATGAGCTGTGGCGAGCTTAAAAAGTCACCTTCTTTTAATAAAAACTTGCGATTCGTTAAATAATCTTTTAAGAGCTTATACAAGTTTTCGGGCAAGTTCAGCTTTAGTTTAAATATTAGGCCTTCGTGCCAAACCTTATCGAATGCTTGAGAAACGTCGATAAAGAGCGCAGAACAGTATTTTTTTTTCTTCAAAGGTCGTTTTAATTACATTTACTAATCTGTGTGTTTGTTGGATCGTACTATGTTGTTTTCTGAAGCCGAATTGATGGTTCGGAATACATCCTTTCGCGCTAAGAATTGGATTCAGCTTAGTTATTAATATTCTCTCAAACAACTTTGACACGTTTGATAAAAGGCTTATAGGTCTGTATGATTCTACTTTTGTGTGGTCTTTTCCTGGTTTAGGAATCATAGTTATCAAAGAGACCTTCCACTCTGTGGGAAAGTACTCAAGACGTAAGATGGCATTAAAAACAAACAGAATAATTCTGCGACCTATACGGGGCAACTCAACTAACATCTTGTTACTTGTTTTATCAACGCCAGGGGCTTTTTTGGTGTTTAAATCTGCTATTGCCCTTTCAATATCGCGAAATTCAAATCTTAGGGGTACTACGGCACTAGTCTCTACTGATGGTAACTCAGCTATATGAGTACATACATTTGGGGTGAAAACCTTCTTCAAATGTCCAACAAACAAATTGCCTTTTTCGGTATCATTCCTTGCCCAGTCTCCACAAGAAGTTCGCAAGGGAGGCTTACGTACGACCGGTCTTTTAAGGTTCCTACATGCACGCCATAATGAATAATCTGATTGAGCAGTTGCATCGAGGTCTTCCAAGTAATTTTTCAGAGATGCTACTCTTCGAGATTCTAGCAGCTGTCTTAGTCGTTTCGTGCAATCTTTAAGTCTAGATTTGAGTTGAGGAGATCTGTGTGCTTGCCACTCTCTTCTAATTTTTCTTTTCTCAGCCAAGAGCCGCTCGACATCTACAAAGTAAATTTGATTGTATCTAGCTGGTTGTCTGGTTTCTGTCGCATGTTGGGCAGCTGATTTAAGGTTTTGATCAAAATAAATTAGACTCTGGTCCACATCTTCTGGTGTTCTTAGCGGTATGTTTTCCGAACAATGGGCACTGAGATACTTTCTATATTTCAACCAATTAATGCTTGTGCAAGTTGTTGGCGACACGATATTTTGCTGATTCCATATATAGACAATAGTGGGTGAATGATCTGAGGATAATTCGAGTGACGCTTCAACCTTAATCATTTCTCTCGAAATACCTTTAGTCACGCCAAAATCAATAACATCAGGTATTTTTTGTCGATCAGTAGGCCAATAGGTGGGTTGTCCACTTGATATCACATTCAGACGCATTTTGGAAGTTGTATCAAACAAAATACGACCTTTTGGAGTTATTAGGAGTGATCCCCAAAACGTATGTTTAGCGTTGTAGTCGCCTGATGCTATGAAACAGGGACCTAGTGATTTGAAAAAGTTGATGTATTGCCTCTCTGATATTTGAAATCTAGGAGGTGAATAAATCGAAGAAATAACAAAGTTTTGATGATATTCTTCAATACAGATGTTTGTTGCTTGAAGATAGTCCTCACAAAAATCACACAGTAAATGATGTTTAATTCGAGCCTTTATTAGAATAGCTGAACCACCACATGCTCTGCCACGGGGGTCTTTAGTGTCGTATAATATATAGCCATTGATTTTAAAAAAGCTATTTGTTGTTAAATGAGTCTCTGAAACCATCATGACATCAATTTGTTGGTTCTTCAAGAAGTACTCGAGTTCATTTTTGTGTTGGCGTAAGCCGTTTGCGTTCCAGAAACATATTTTTAAACAGTTCATGGTTTGTTAAGTACCGCCTGCAACATCATAGATTGCATGCGAACCATTTCTTGCATCATGCTGCTCATAGAGCTCATAAAACTGTTTAACGAATGCACTAATGTCTCGATACTTGCTTCGAGACGATAGTAGTTACCAGATGGTGTTTGTTCTTTAGCTTCTGGATGCATATTTGGGGTAGAATTGGTTGTAGGTGTCGCTTTGTGTGCTGAAACATGATTTGATTTTAACATATCCGCGTATGAAACATGTTTGGTTGTGGGTTGAGCTAACTGAGGGTAATGAGCATTTGCTTGGTATTGTGGCTGCCTAGCAGGAGTATTTAATTTCTGAGTTGACTTCCTTACCATAGAAAAAACTGGACAGCCTCTGTAGTTAGCGGTGTGATTTCCACCGCAATTGCTACATTTTTTAATCTTCGAGTCATCCTTTGGTTTGTCGCATTGGGCGGAACAATGAAGCTCTCCACACACAACGCAAACCGGAGGCAACTTGCAGTACGCCCTTGTATGGCCATATTCTTGGCAATTTAAACACTGGACGGGTCCTGACCGCTTATGTGGTTCCTCTACACTTATCCTGCGGTGTAACAGATATTTTAGATTGTAAATGGGATGCGTTTCGTTCTTCTTCAATTTAATATCCCCAGGTTCTAGTTCAACGCGAAATAGAGGTTGAGGGACACGCTCTCGATTTCTGAGATTGTCAACGCTTTTCACCTTAAATCCTGCTTTTTGGAGGCCAGCTTTTATTTCCACTGGATTAACATATGAGTCAACACCTTTGATGACTACCTGTAGGCCTTTGCTACTCTTCAGCTGGTAGGTATAAAAGTTCTTTTTGCAGCTTTCAAACTCCTTTACTGCTTTACGATAACTACTTTCGTCTATAAATTGAATTTTAGTTTCATCAATGTTACCACGTTTGATAGGAATTACATAGAATGAGTTTTCCCCGATAGCTGAGATTAACTTAGTTATTAATTCATTTGAATTTTTCTCTCTTAAAAAAATTGGTGGTGGTTTAAACGACTTGGGTGCCGTTTTTGTTTCACTTGCTTCGTTATCTAAAATAGCAAACCGATTATGGGAATTTATTCCGTTAGAGTCCTTGTCTTTTTGTACTTTAGCCATTGGTGCAATCTGCGAAGATTTAGGACTTCGACCTCTTTTCAATACAGTTATGTATCTGTCCATTCCCACTTGCGTCTTGGGTTTTTCTACACTATCCATATTATCTTTGGCAACGCTGTGTTCAGAAGGCGATTTTTTTGTAGTTATTTTATTGTCATCGCTTATAAGCAGCGAGGAACAAGATTGAGCACGTAATACTGGCGTGGCATTTATACACAAATTGTCACTAGTTTTTTTGTTTTTATTTATTTCAACATTGTCAACTTTTTTGTTGCTTAAATTAAAGAGGCTCATTGGCCTTTATTGTTTTTGTTTTATTTTAAAAGTAGCAATTCAATATGCCGTTGTAAAAAATAAAGAAAAGGAAAAAGGAAAAAAAAATATTTTACAAACAACTTTGTTGTTGTATTAGAACAGGTTTGTTTGTTTGTTTTTGTTTTAAATAATTCACAAAATGTATGTTTTGTTTTTGTTAATGCGAGCTTAAAAAAATCGCGTCCGCACTTGTCAACGCCAAAAACAGAACTTTTGATCGTAAGATGAATCGTAAGATCACAAGGAAAATGTGTACGTGTCAATAGACATTGGCGTAGATGCTGTATTCATTATAAGAAGGTTTGGTCCTTTATTTTTAAAAGCACAATTTTTTTTAAGTGTTTTTACCGATAAAAGAAAAAAAAAAATTATTCACTGCCTTGTATTTTTGTTCCCTTTGTAGTATTGTAGAACAATTGTTCAAACTTGTTGCTTATTTGCATTAAAAACACCTTTACATATATATAAATGTCTTCAAATCTTTTTCATAGATAACGTTTACTACCTTTTTATTAAAGTCCATTCGATCTCTAAAGATAAGTTTGTTTTGGACATATCTAAAGAATTAACATTTTTTTTTATCATTTTATCTGGGTTGCTGGTTTATAGTCTTCACTATCACTACCCCTTTATTTGTATTACAATCTGAATCTGGTGGAATAAAAAATGTAAAATTGCTATTATTTTAATCACTTTCCACGAATAACAAAAAGCTGTTCATTACAGTGTTGTCAGATTAGAGGATTTTCGCCTAGTTTAGTGTATTTTTATACATCTAGGGGAGATTTTGGGGGTAAACATTTGTTAGCATTAACGATCTCTAATTTAAGTAAACTCCTACAGCAACAACACAAGAGACGAGTTGATAAAGAAGTTTATAAGTCGATTACGGATGGCAAACGAACTTCAGTTGCGTTGCCAGTTGTCAAAACTATATTACGGATGGCAACTGGCAACTGACGGCTAGCAAAGTCAGTTGTCAAATAGAAATGATATTGGCAACCGTGTTTTTTTGATATTGGCAAACGTATATTATTTTCCCTGTAGATTACAAAATGGTAAAAATCACCACCCAACAACAATTTGAGGTATTAATACAAGAAATGGAAAATAACCTACAAATTGCTCGTGATGTCCGAGGATTTGGTGACACAAAATAATGCACTGTAAAAGCATGGTAAGAAATTTCCCAAAAGCCCAGTAGTTGTGCACCACCAACAATTTCAGCAAAAGAATGGCAGAGGGGTGGATCCATTTTAAAGTCAAATTAAAGAAAAAATGGCTCAAAATAAAAGAGCTTAGCATTTCAAAAAATTTATGAATTTTTCCTTGATTGATTTTTATTTTTTATCACTTTGTATGCTAATTTTATTTCATTTATTTCTCTTTTTTTACTTGTTTTTTATTTGAATTCTATTTTTTATCAAGCACAAGGTATTTTTTATATAAAAATGTTTTAACAATTTTTATTTACAATATTTCGCTACACCATTGGGTAGCATCTTCAGGAAATAAAAATGATAACAGTTATAAAATTTTAAATGATTGAAAAAAATTCAAATGAATGAAAAAATTTGTTGTCAATCAATTTAAAAAATTTTAACAATGGTGTAGCGAAATATTGTAAATAAAAATTGTTAAAACATTTTTATATAAAAAAGACCTTGTGCTTGATAAAAAATAGAATTCAAATATAAAAAAGGTCAAAAACTACAATAACTACTTGTTTTTTATTTGTATTTATTTTATATTTTAACACTTTTTTGTATTTTAAAACGTACTTTCTACCGCTTTGCTATTTATTGTATGCTTGTTTACATTCATTTTCAGTTGCCGATCTGTCAAACAACGATTTCGATAACTTTTTGGCAACTGAAAAAAGTTTCCATGCATAATGTTGCCTGTGGGCAACGCAACTGAAGTTCGGTTGCCACCCATAATTGACTTATTAATATTTCAGCAAGCAGCTGAAATGTTAAAACTAATGAATTCCGAGCTAACGAAGATGATGTGCTAGATATACACATTTGTAAATGACAGATTTACCAATGATGATAGAAGACAAGGTTACTCCATTCCGAAAATTAAATTGAAATTTTCTGCGCATGTCGGCCTAATGACGTCATGAAAATGTCTTCTTATTGGCTAATAATAATTGTGATTGAGAGTGTAACTATAAATTATGAGAGTTTTTAATATAAATTGTGAGAGTTTATTTTCAGGGTTGCAAATTTTTGCCTATTACTTAGATTTATTTTTACGTACATACTTATTTGAAGCAATTTGTTGATTGTTGATTGATTGGAAACCTTACATTGGACGATAAACCTCATCTAAAGCCTGGTACTCTGTTCAGTTTTTCATGCGGAATGCTGTCAAACTACATACATAAAAAATTTGTATGGAATAGTCATGAAAAAATGTTGCTGAAGCAGTACTCTGTTTTTGCTGTGAAAAAACATTGAAATGTTTCTGGTAACATTTTATCAAAGCTGTGAAATAAAGCAACTGGGCATTATTTCATGCCGAATTTTTCAAACAACAGCTGATCACCTGGCTTTTGTCAACATTTGTAAAACAATGTGGTATACTTAAAAGCAATAAAATCGTAAAATTTTTCCAAATAGCGAGATAGACACCACATTTTAAATGTCAAATTTTCCCTGTGAAATAATAAATGTTGCTAAACATTTTTCACAAATTCGAACAGAGTACTAGGCTTAACAGGAAAACATGCGCATGGCGTAATCTTGTCTTCTATCATTCTTATGATTTACAATACTTTAACATAATAGCGGTATTCAGTGGTTGCTGCAAATAAACTTGCGAAAGTGCAAATGCGTTATATCATTCAAATTTAACAAAAACAATATGTATTTTGTTGTTGGATTTAAAAAAGCTATGGTATTACGCACATGCACTTTTTCAAAGTCCTGAACGCCACTAATAAAAAATTAAAAAAGTAAAAATGTTTATTATTTCACAAGGAAAATTTGTCATTTAAAATGTGGTGTCTATCTCGCGATTTGAAAGAATTTTACGATGTTATTGTTTTTAAGCGTACCACATTTTCTTTACAAATGCTATTGTTTGAAAAATCGCACTTGAAATAAAACCCATTTGCTTTATTTCACATCTTTGATAAAATGTTGCTAGAAACATTTTAATGTTTTTCCACAGTAAAAACACAGTACTACTTTTGCAACATTTTTTCATGACTTTTTCATACAATTTTTTTATGGACATACATATGTAGTTTGACAGCATTCCGAATGAAAACTGAACAGAGTACCAGGCTTTATTTGTTGAACTAATTCTTTGTTTAATTTTGTATTCTTTTAGCCTTAACCTCCATCAACATTAGTCATCAACATGTCTTAACAAAAGTCAAACTTCATGTAAAAAATAAATGGTATTTAAATAATGTTTTTTTCATATGAAGTTTGAAAGATTTTAAGAAAAATTAATGCTTAATGTAGACGGGCCCTTAAGAAAAAATATGTGCTCTTTCTACTTACCTGTTAATATTTTTTGCAATTCTTTTACAAAAAAAAAAAAAAAAAATTAAAATGAAAATAAAAAGTAATTTCTTACAACATTTTTATTACAATATATAAGTATAAGTACAAATTTTGTTTGCCTAACTAAAATCTAATAACAAAATATACATTTCATTTGACATAAAACTAATATTAAATTGGAGACTAGCTACTTTCTGTTCTTCGATTAAATTAGATTATTTTTTTATCATTAAATACAATATTAATCAAAAAATAAATATAATTAATTAAAATATGTTTATGTTTGCACTGTGCGTTAATCCAGTGATAAAATTGATTCAATACTGTGTCTATTTCGTGGCTTTAAAAGAGGTCCACCTAAATAACTAATTGGATTCGAAAATTGTCTTAGTGCTTCACCAATGAATGCTGGTGCTACTGGCATATGTTCACTTTGTTTGGCCACAAAAGGTTCCAATGCGACATCATCTATTTTCACTGCAACTAAATGCATGTCTTCGGGTTGTGTCATTAAGACACCAGCTTCTGCTGCACCAGTTTTACTTTCGGCCATCACCACATCACCACTATTGTTGTCAATACTAACAGTATCACCTGGTTGGTTGTTGTGTTTTTTTAAATCCACCTTTGCTGCCGATAATGATGATAGTGATGATGGTGGTGGCACAATAGCCTCTAATATATCCTTTGGCATATCGTTTGGTTCTTTATCATTTGTTGGGGGCAATTTAAAAGTTACTAAAGCTCTTCTTTTTGTACGTGGTATTGGTTTTATGGCGCTCAATATGGTTGTTGTTGCAGTTGTTGGTAATGTTAGAGCTGCTGTATTGCACTTTTCTGGCGGTATTACAATAATGTTTGCTGAAGAGGGCTGGTAAGAGGAGTTTTGGGTTAATTGGTTAGAATGTTTTGTCAGGTTAGAAAAAGTCTGTTTGCTTTTGAAGTGGGAAACATTTTAACCAGAATTTTAGGCAATTTGTTAGCAAATTAATAGGAAAGTAAAAATATGTGTTTATTTATGAGTGTTAGTGGAAAAATAGTAAATAAAGAAAAAAGAATAAAAAAGAAATAAAAAATATTTTTTTTATAAGTTTATCAATAATTTAATTTAATATTTAAATTGTATTTACCTAAACTTAAAAAAAGCTGTAAAGCACATAACAAATATTATTAGAAGCAAAAGCAAATATTTTACTAATATTAATTATAAATTTAAATATATTAAATATATTTTGGTATATACAAAATAGTTTGCTATGAAATATCTCTTAATTAAACTTTTTTTAATTATTGTAAGTTTCAAACTTTATATTTTGTTAACAAAGTTTTTCTTAACCATCTGTGGTCAAATACAATTTTCTGTTGATGTTTTTTTTTAATAACAAAAAATACATGTGTTGAGATATTAAAAGATTTTTATTAAAATAATACAGAGGCGTCGAAAAAATATTGCAAGGTAGAAGTATTATTACGGAGATTAGAAGTCCATTATAACTATGCTGAATTCCTCCTAATAATTAAGAATTGATTAAATAAACACTTTATGAAAGAATTATGAAATATTTATTCTAGAAAAATATAAAAAAATATAATAACACGGGAAACACCTTATCTAGATCACTATTTCGCTTGTGCTCAACTCTCAAGGACGATAGAAGCCATCACGAAAATAAAATTTAAATTTTCTACGCATATCGGCCTAATCGGCCTATCGTCACGAAACTGTCTTCCTAATGGCTAATAATTCTGACTGAGAGTATAACTTTAAATCAAGCATACCCAACCAGAGAAAGTTGTTAAAACTGGCTAAAATGAGAATGTATTGGTGTTTTGCACTGAAAAGCTCACATTAATTTTCTTACGATTCTTAAGGCCCAACTATAATATGCATAAGCTGGCTTAAGCTAATGTCAAAGAATGAACGAAAAGTCTGTCAAATGCTTAAGCAACTTATTGAAGACTTTCAGGTGGCTACAATGTACTTACATGAATCTAAAAACTATTGCGACACAGTTGCACATTTTTTTATTCATACTTTTGAAAAATAATAATTTTTTTCTGAATAAATTAAATTTGTTAACAAAAAGGTGTTAAATAAACATATTTTATATACCTAACACCATTCATATACAAATTAATAATTATTTTTAATAGTTTTAAGAAAATTTCAAAAGAAAAATTTAACATTTTTTGCTGTTTGTGTAATTTTGGCCAAAAGTACTAAAAAATACAGCGGTGTGCATCATTCAACTGAGAAACAATAAAATGCTCTTTCTTTTTAATTACGATTATTATACAACGCCTCCCTTTTTTCTTATAGAAATTTCTTTTTTGAAACATTTTATATTAAATTTAGATATAGTTTTTTTTCACTTTCGTTCTCCATTGTAATTTTTTATGAATGTATATGCATATGTAAAACTCAAAGCACAAACAGCTATTTCCGTACGGAATGTGCGATCGGTTTCGGACTTTGCTTAAGCAAATGAAATTTGACGAAACTTAACGAAAAGTGTTGTTAAGTAACGAGTGATTTTTTAAGAGCTTGAGAACTTTTTTTTAAAAAAAAACGCATAAAATTTGCAAAATCTCATCGGTTCTTTATTTGAAACGTTAGATTGGTCCATGACATTTACTTTTTGAAGATAATTTCATTGAAATGTTGACCGCGGCTGCGTCTTAGGTGGTCCATTCGGAAAGTCCAATTTTGGGCAACTTTTTCGAGCATTTCGGCCGGAATAGCCCGAATTTCTTCGGAAATGTTGTCTTCCAAAGCTGGAATAGTTGCTGGCTTATTTCTGTAGACTTTAGACTTGACGTAGCCCCACAAAAAATAGTCTAAAGGCGTCAAATCGCATGATCTTGGTGGCCAACTTACCGGTCCATTTCTTGAGATGAATTGTTCTCCGAAGTTTTCCCTCAAAATGGCCATAGAATCGCGAGCTGTGTGGCATGTAGCGCCATCTTGTTGAAACCACATGTCAACCAAGTTCAGTTGTTCCATTTTTGGCAACAAAAAGTTTGTTAGCATCGAACGATAGCGATCGCCATTCACCGTAACGTTGCGTCCAACAGCATCTTTGAAAAAATACGGTCCAATGATTCCACCAGCGTACAAACCACACCAAACAGTGCATTTTTCGGGATGCATGGGCAGTTCTTGAACGGCTTCTGGTTGCTCTTCACTCCAAATGCGGCAATTTTGCTTATTTACGTAGCCATTCAACCAGAAATGAGCCTCATCGCTGAACAAAATTTGTCACATTTGAACATTTCGAACCGAACACTGATTTTGGTAATAAAATTCAATGATTTGCAAGCGTTGCTCGTTAGTAAGTCTATTCATGATGAAATGTCAAAGCATACTGAGCATCTTTCTCTTTGGCACCATGTCTGAAATCTCACGTGATCTGTCAAATACTAATGCATGAAAATCCTAACCTCAAAAAAATCACCCATTACATTATAGTTTGCCACATATGATTTAGATGTAATTGCACAGTTGCTTAAGTTGGCTTAAGCTAGCTTATGCATATTATAGTTGGGCCTTTAGAATTAAGAAATAGTTATGAATTGTAACATACGTATGTGTACTTTGTGAAAATTTCGTACAAGCGATTCTTATGAAAAAATTTAACATATGCATTATCAATGTTAACAGGTAGAGAAATCACACAATACAATAGCGCTTGGTTAGAAATGCCCATTACTGTCAAAGAACCTTTTCCAACCATAAAACAAATTTACGTTAATTTATTTTTCATTCGGAACTATTAAAACTAATAAAACAAATAAATGTAATGTTAATTGCTTTAAAATTGTTAAATGAAAGCGTGATTTACATATATTAATCTAATACGAAAACTAAAAAAATATATTTTTAATATTTAAATAATAAATATTATTTTAATCTATTAGTTTTGGTTAATTATGGTTATATATTTTCAGTGTACTTATTTTATTACACAGTGCGACATAAACCTGCTTTGTTGAAAGTTGGCATGCTACTGATTATAGAGCTGGCAAACTATCGATAGTACTATCGATAGTTTTGTTTTCATTAGACTATCGATGGATTTTTTCTCGATAGCGATACTATCGTTGAAAAAATAAATTTATAAATTGGCAATTAGCTAGTTGAAAATGAAATTTCACCATTAGAAATAGACCCATTGCAGTACTGGAAGGTAAATTAGATAGTTAATTAGCAATTTATACAGTGTTATATCTATTCACAGAACAATTCTGATCATATGTCACTCACAAAGTCATGTGCTTTACGTTACTTATGCATACCAGCAACTTCGACAAAATCTGAAAGAATGTTTAGCAAAGCCGGAGCCATTATTTCAGATAGAAGATCTAGTTTAAAGCCAAAAAATGTTGATATGCTGCTCTTTTTAAACAAAAATTTTTGGATTACTCAAGAATTATAAAAAATTGCGATTACAAAACAATGCCTTGGGCAGCCTACATATGCACAACATATGTGATATACGAGTACATAGTATTTATATTGTATGTACAATTTTTTTTTAGTAAATTGATCTCAAAATGCGTTGTAAAAAATTAGTTATAAATAGGTTTTTGTTTTTATGCTAAGTTTTATATGGTTCATATTTTTGTTTTTTTTTTGTATTATCTTTTTTTTTTTAATAAAACAACTCTGAACTTTACTTAAGATCGTTTAATATATTAGTTTTTATTTATTTAACTAACTCAAATAATTTCAAAATTTGATCAATAAAGTTGATGGAGTTAATAATACAGAATACTTTGTAATATAAAATATGGAACCTAACATTCCCAAAAAATTCGATACTATCGATAGTTTTCTATCAAACTATCGAAAATATCGAATGGCGAGACTATCGATAGTTTGCCAGCTCTAACTGATTAAAAATGGTATGTGTTTTGTTCTTTTTGTGAGAGTCTCGTTGAGATTGTGTGTGTGCACACAGAACTCTGAGGGGTTTGCGTGGCTCTCTTTGCTTTAAATAATGAGTGTTGCCATATTTTTTTCTCAAAAATCATCAAATCAACCAAAAAATCTTTTTTTTTCCATTAAAAATCTTTTTTAGTGATACATTATAATATTCATGCTTTTTCATCCATTTTTTTATTTTTTCATTATAAATGTCTTTACAACCTCTTTTTATTAATTTCTTTTGAAATTTGTGCGATTATGATAAGAATTTTTAAAACGTCCCAAGATCTTAAAAAATAGACAATGTTGATGTATCTGATTTGTTCTCTATTTCGCTTTTATTGATATCGATTCAGGAAGAAGTTAATACCACATTTTATAAATCTTTTTTTTTTTGAAAATCTTTTTGACATCTCAAAAAATTTCAAAAATAAGATCAATCTTCACAAATGGTAACACTGGTTAAGAGTTTATTTGCAGGGTCGCCAATTTTTACCTATTAATTAGATTTTTTTGTACGTATTTTTTGAAGCAATTTGTTGATTAAAGACTTGGCAACTTAATCTTGTCTTCTATCATTCTTTGCTAAACTAGCTCCTCAGCAGGATTGTTATATATGGCGATTTCTCGCCAAACGTGGCGGTTTAAAGTCTTATTTGGAGATGAAATTTATGAAGTGGGAATATATCGAATTTTTGGCGATTAAACAAAAAAATTGGCGATTTTTTATTAACTTTTGGTCAACATTAGAAAGTCCCCTTTCACAATATATAGAAACAGGATAGACAGACGAGATTTGTAGGCAAGAGGTTGAAGAGGTAAAGTCTGTATTTCATGACTATTGTACTGGACTCCTTTCGTTTCTCTTTTCTGCTTTTCGCTTTTTTTCTGTGTTGCTTCACATTATATTTCTCAAATCGGCATCTACTTGCTTAAAATTTCTCAACAAAGTACATGTACCATCGATTTTCAAACACACACACACATGCAAAGTAAATAAATTCGAAAATAGAATGTGCAAAAATCTGTCTGTCTTGTTTATGTCTAATTGTGAAAGCATTAAGACAGAGTAAAAGAGAATTCAAAAAATGTCTGCCCTGTTTCTGTCTATGGTAAATGCAGTCAAACTGAATTGAAGTTATAAAAGTAAATTGTTTTTCTGGCAACACTGTACACTTTCGGAACATATGGACAAATTATTTCAAGTTCACGAAAATCTTTTCGTTTTCATATTTAAAGATGATTTTACTTTTGAAAACTGGAAACTTTAAGTTTACGAACATCTTTCCATTTTAAAATATTGCAATTCCCTATCACAACCAAAATTCCTTGTTTTCAAAGATTTCTTATAAATCCTAACAAACATACTTTCCGATGCTTATCAACTACCAGAGAAAATATTAAATTTTGTTCTAAAAAGTTTATAAAAATGATGATATTCTATTAGTTTCATACTTGCTGTTCTGGTATGTAATTTCAATGAATTTTTTACTTCACATTTTACGAACAAAGGAAGTTTTGAAGTACAGCTAAAGTTCGTTTTATGCTCTGTAAGTTGAAATAATATTTTTTTTACGTTTTACGCTGCTTATTACTGGGTAGACAGATCGCTTTCTATAATGGATTTAAACAAAACTCGACTGTGTTCTGTTTCACACTATTATTTTTTAATGCTATAAATTTTATGAATTCAAATAGGGTATGTTACACACATCTGTTGATCTTTACTAAGTTAAGGCAGGTAGCTTCAGTGCAGCTCACTTAGGTCTAGATGTTGGTCCCTTTGTGTTATTGATCTTTAGTAATGTTGAATAAATTTAATTCCCATAAAATATATTCTAAATAAGAACACGTTGACAAATACCTTAGAGCTGGGTATGCTCAGGTCTCCATTTGTTATAATAACCACTATTTTTAATTGTTTTAAGTAAAATTTTTTTGCTTTCTCGTGTTCTCTTATAATTTTAAATAAATAACTAAATATTTATATACATATTTTGGCGCCTTTTTTTTCTATTTTTGGCAAATTTTAGCTATGTTCTTCGATTAATTTTTTTTGTGATTTTTTAAGCATATTATATATCTATATTAAGGCAAATTTTAAAAACAATTTTTTTTGGCGATTTTTCATATCAATTTTGGCGAAATAGGTGAAAAAAAATCTGACAACCCTGCTCATCCCAAATTTTCCGAATAATAACTCAGATTCTTATGCTTGAATCTTAATGGATTCAAATCTAAGTTTCTAAACAGAAAACCATAGCAACCAATTCGATTAAAACACTTGATTTTATTTTCTTCTTTTTATTTTTTTTAACAAAGGAAATCTTTAAAAAACAGAAAACATTACTTTTTAAATCTAAAAAAGTTCCATGAGGCTACTAATATTTCTAAGCAAGACAGAAGACAAAATGTGGCGCACAATCAAGTAAAGTATAGAACGGCTATTGTTGTATCTGCCGTCATCTGGCAGGCACAAGGATATGACTCTCTATAACTGAGTATAGGGTTAGTAGTTACACTTACAACTCCTCGTGGTGGCGGCCAGTAAAAGGCTGCTAGTTAGGTCTTGTCTCTGCCAGAGGGCTGGCTAGAAAAAATTGAGCGAACTCTGGATACCTGCCGACCTTAAGTTGTAATCTAGATTTACCTACTGATATGGAGCTATGTGTGGGTGGCCATCTTTTCTGTATTATTGGGAATTTAATGTGGATATTCTTATTTTTATAAGACCCAACTACATTAGACATAAATTTATAAACATTAAACATTAAAAATTAAACTAACATCATGTTATTGTTAAGTGTTAACACATTAACATTCGCAGTCGTTAATGTCTTTTCCACGTGTTAACATGTTTGTTAAAATATTTGTTATAAAAACTCTTTTATAACATGACAAAAAAGTTGTATTTTAGTTTGACAGTTTTATTTTCAAAGAGCGCCATCTGTTGCTTAACCGTACTACAACTATTTGCTGTGCAATAAGCATTCAAACAACATTGTTGGAAAACAGAAAGTTATGTGTAAACAGTAAACAACAACATGCAAAAATAAATTCTGTTGCTCTGCCGGTGTCATGTTTATGTTTTTTTCAAGTTGATGGCTAGTAAAGACGGGGTGGGGTGTAAAATCCAACAGAAACATGAATATCAAACAGGGATGAAACAAGAGAGATTCTCAAGAGTAGGAGAGATCCAGAAGAGGTGCAAAAGAATAACTTTCAAGAAGTGGAAGTTTTAATCCCTAAAGACACTCCCAAGGCAATAGCTCTTCGACAGAAAGTCCAGAATGCTGCTTAGATGTGAACACAGTACCTTAAACTGAAAAACTTTTATGGCACCTGCTCAAGATGAAAATCGAAAAAGACGATATTTTCAGACTGCAGCTGGAAGATCCTGTTGCTGTAATGTACATTTTGTGTGAATTTCCGGCACTGGCTAGCATAAGACCTGGACACAAGCACAGGAAGACACTTAAGACACATACCAAATTTGGATGCTTAATTTGGAATTAGAAGAGATTCTGTGATGAGGAATAATGTCGACAGTTACCATTCGAAAGTCTAAAATTACTACACTTGAAAATAAAGGCTAGTAACAGAATTAAAATCAATGAAAGCTAGTCGTAAATTATTAATCGGGTACCAGAAGTTATGGAGGAACAGAGAGAAATGTTGTGTTTGCGTTTTTTTTTAAAAAGTCTTGATAGATTTGACCTAACGAGTGATGTTAAGGTTGAGATATTTACAAACGTTTTATTTCTGACTCTTCGACAACTCTTTCGATTTCCAAATTCGTTCCTTTACTATTAAGAGTAAAGCTACAGGGTGGACAAATACTATAAAGGGTTATCTATTATATGTGTGCTTAGAAAGACCCTAAAATTGGACCAGGCAATGACGGGTAGAATAAGTTAGCGTATACTTATGTATACATAATAATTCGCTCTTAAAACCTAAATTTGAAATTCTTTTTATGAAAAAAAAAAACAAAATATCATAAATGGCTGTTGGTTCTTTACACAACACTCCCGATAAACTACGCCTGGGGCTAGGAAAAAATCACAAAATCCCAAGTAAATATTAAACTTACGTAATTTTATTTTGAAAAATTTTCAATAAACTGTACACATGCCACTAACGTTTCTTTATCTTTTTCATATGACACTTTGCACAATATACCCAAGCACATACTCACACACACAAACAAACAAGAACACAATGTCCTTGTTATTGTGTGAATCCTTTATATAAACGACTGAGTTTGTAAAAGTGCATGAATGTAAAATAAAAACGTTTGGTCTGATAATGTGTTACTATGGTTTGTTGCAAAGCAGAAAAAAAAAACAAAATTAAATAACTTTCACAAAAAAAAAAAATACTAAAAAAGGACTTTTTACATTTCGTTATTGTTGTTACTTGTTATATTTTTTTAGCTTTGTTTGCTTCCAACAAACATACAAATTTTCTTTAAACTTCAAAAAATTTATTTTGGCTAAAGACAGGAGCCCAGTTTTGTCAACAAAATGTATAAATATTTTATGCATAAAATGTCAAACTCACGTTAACCAAATTACATTCAATGAAATTCATTTTCATTTAAAAGCAACAACGATTAACTTTGTATAAAAATTTAAACGTTTTATAAGGAGGTCCATTAAACGAATAAGCTTTGTGATTTTTTAATAAATATAGTAAATTATGACTTAATTTTTGCAAATGGCTTCAGAAGAATCAGTTGACAACAAGCAAAGTATAATACTATAGGTAAGATTTTGATATTGTGTACTACTAGCCCCTGTATAAAATACTTTTTCCCTTAACCTAGGGAACTATAATAGGTAGAGGGGCAGCGAAGTGCACCAATGACATCTAGTAAATTGTTAAAAGGGCAAATTTTTTTTAATAATACTAACTATTTAATATTTAATAACATTTTATTATAATGACTTTGACATAGAAAAGTTAGCGAACATTCCCCCTTTCGTTTTATTTTTCATTATATTTTAGTAAAATATTTTGACACAGTTGGGCAAAATAGATTGCATAATTTTTTTGAATTCTCCTATACCTATACATATATCGATACCTTAATATAGAATGGCCCTAACTAACGTTTTTCCTACTTTACAGGAGAAGGAAAAATCTTTAATATTTCCCCTTCCTAGTGAGGCTACGTCATAAATGTGAATTGTGTATACCAAAGGCATATTAATCGGTAGCCTCACTGCGGAGGGACAATAATAAGATGAAAAATTTTTTATATGGATTTTGACAGTTAAACTTACAATTTTTCCCCTTAAAATGGAAGTTTAATTGTCAAAAAATTAAAATTGTTCGCGTTAATATTTCCCCTTCGTAGTGAGAATTGCACTAAACACAATTTAATTTTATGAATTCTTGGAAGAAAAGTATGGCCAACCTTTAACTTGAAAATGTACACTATTCTCATATCGATAAAGTTTTACTTTTGAAAATTTTAATTATTATTAGTCGAACTGTTTTTGTATTACATACAATGAAATTTTGTAATCAAGCTTAATTACAAATTAGGTGCAATCTTGTTTACTCAACAAAGTTTAGTTTGATACTAGATTAGTGTTAACTAAAAACGAATGTTGGGAGTAAAGGCCGGGGCACATAGAATCCGTAATACGTTATACTTTAAAGCTCTCAGTTGAAATCAAAGTAACAACGGAAGAGGTTGACACAATGTGTACTTTGTTGACGGACATTTAATCAGAAAAGAAAACACGAGAAAAGGTTTTTTCTCCATTTTACTCTATTAAATTAAATTATTTTGTTGTATTTTGTTTTATTTTTGCTTCCACTCAACATAAAAATTGAACTCTGAGAGAGAGCTTTGTTTCTCTCTACAAGTTGCCCAACTTTCGTACTTTGCGTTAAAGGAGACTACTGATTGTGACAATCATTAGAAAATCTGTATTTCAACTTTCTTGTACGTTGAAAAAGACAACGTATGACGGATTTTATGTGCCCCGGCCTTAAAACAAATAAACAAAAAGTAACTTTAATTGTTAACCGAAGGTTGGCTGAAGGAACAACAACAGACATTTAAGGTGGTAAATATTAAAAGTAAAAATATTCAACAAGTGGGAAGCTTAAAGTAGTGGTAGACTTCGTTCTCACCAACTGACGATTGATAATTGAATACAAGTTTTCTCGTATTCCTTTATCTGGGTTTGGTTGGTTAAATAGATGATGCTTCCAACTAAAACACTACTCTAAGTAGATTAGATACGAAGAGTACTGATGAAGGACGTGGCTGTCTAGAAAATGTGCATTCCGCTCGTGCTGGTGTCTAAAAATTAAATTTTCTCAATTTTTCTTTAATATTATCACCTAATTTGTAATTTAATTAGTTCTTTCTTAGAGAGAATAAAAACGAACTTAAGCTTGATTATAAAATTTCATTGTATGAAAAAGTTTTACTTTATATGCAAGGTACGCCGCCTACTGTTTTCATCCAATAAGTTTTTTGCTAGACTATACATATTAATACGATAATAAGTTTTTACTTTTCATGGGAGGTACCACTCCACTATCCTAATCCAGTCTGTATTTTGTTAGACAATGCAGATTACTCTGAGGGTTACTTGTGCAAAGTTTCAAGATTCTACCTATGGTATAGCAGGTACCCCACGCCCACTGCTCCAATCTAGTTTGTATTTTGGTAGACTATGCGCATTAGCATAGGGGTTACTCGTGCAAAGTTTGAAGGCTTTATCTATTGTAGTTCGCCAGGAACACGATAATAGTTTTTCTTTGTATGGGAGGTACCACGCCCACCGTCCCAATTCAGTTTGTACTTTGTTAGATTTTGTTAGATTCCGGTAAAATAGAGACCTTTGTCAACGACCCAGGTCATCTTGTTTATATAAAAAAGGAGTGATTCTGGTCGAATCGTGTCTTCCATTTTTGTTTCTCCCTAGCAAAAAATTATTGGGTTTTGGTAAGCAGTAAAATAAAACTCATGACTTTCAAAAGCGTTTCTCATAAGCGCATTTGAGAATGCTCTAACTGTAAGACAATAACAACAAACTGCATTCTCTCGGGCTTACGAGGTTGCAGGCATGTAAGCGAATAAGTTTTTGGCAAACAAAAATTATGCCTTCCTGAAATAGGTTGGAAGGGAGAGTCTATTTCTCTCTTCCTTAGAAACCTGCTTCCAAATAAAAGTAATTGTTTGCTGGGTCATTGGCCATGTTGAGTCCAATTAGCTCAAGTTTCTTGTTGTATCTTCGTGTATAAAAGCGACTAAGTTATTTTGCAGGACATCAATAAACTTAAAATCGAAAACCAATTCGTTTGAAAAAAAAAACCGAGGGGTAACAGTGTTTTGTGAGTTTATACAACATTCTAAAAAATGACAAAATTTTTCCGTTGGCCCTCTCCACCTGTCCATTGGCTCCGGTAGTACGTACATCGTTTTTGATGTGTTTAATGCGATTTTGATCACAATACTGTTCGAAGGCTTTTGAGGTATGGGCGGTACCCCGGTTGGTCAAATAACTTTAGGAGATCAAAAATAACTCGTGATTTCGATAAGTGTCATTATAACGGATTGTGTTTTTTGAGGACTTTACCAGTTTTAAAATATAAAATTTACTAAAAGCATCTGAAATGGCGAGTACGTGAGCGTTTCCTCGTTTGCTGCAGACAAATTAGGCTATTTGAATTATGACTTTTTCAAGAAGGTAAAGGCTAGGTTTCACAAACATTTACTATAGTAACAATGAACATCAAAGAGCACACAGATAGTTTAAGCGCCAGTTACAAACTTGCAACATTTTAAATACCAGCCTGTGATATTAATTTTTATGTTTTGTGTGAAAAAATTTGTCTGTTTGTTTATTATTAGAAAAAATATAAATATATACATACAAAGTATGTATGAAAAAGTCATGAAAAAATGTTGCATAAAGGCCAGGCTTCACTATCTTACACAATCGTACGATTTAATCAACCAAAAATCGGACAGTATTCTGTTCTACTTTAAAAATCGTTTAAAAATGGCTTTGTAGATGACACACTATCATACAAAACAAGTTTTTGCAACTCTGATCGCATGGAAAAACAATATTTTATGAATTTTTTTCAAAACATTATCAAATCGTACGACTTGTCAAAATGTGTGTCACACACATACATTTCTAAGCCACACTATCATACTTTTTGAGCACACATGCATTTTTTGACAGATCGTACGACTGAGTATGATTGTAAATCATGGCCTTAAGCAACATTTTATATAAAGCAAATAAGCATTATTTCATGCAGAATTTTTTGTGGAAAAATTTTTAAAACAATGTGGTATATTTAAAAGAAATAAAATCGGAAAATTCTTTCAAATCGCGAGATATACACCACATTTTAAATGTCACATTTTACTTGTGAAATAATAAATGTTGCTCAACATTTTTCACAAATTCGAACAGAGTACTAGGCTTAAAATGAGAAACTTTTTACATGAAAATATAATTGTCATCCTACTTTTCCAGGTTTTCCATAGCTAAAGATATGGAACAGTACTCTTACCTCGCGATTTGAAAGAATTTTACGACTTCATTGTTTTTAATTATACTATATTGTTTTACAAATGTTTGCATAAGCCGTTGTTGGAACAATTCCACATGAAATATTGCCCAGTTGCTTTATTTCACAGCTTTGATAAAATGTTGCAGAAACATTTCAATGTTTTGCCACAGCAAAAACAGAGTACTATTTCTGCAACATTTTTTCATGACTTTTTTATACAAATTTTTTATGTACGTAGTTTGTCAGCATTCAGCATGAATACTGACTGGGCTTAATCCTAAACGTTTAAACATAAAGTAATGAAAAGGTTGTTATTATATCCAGCTCACCCTGTGTGAAACATGATGACTATAATGATTACAACTGAGAAATTCCTCACATAAGTTACACAAACGAGGCACAGATGTGTATTGTAAGTTTTTGTTAATAGTTTCCAATTGCAATTGTGTTGAAATTAAATAGACGACCCCTTAAAAAAGTGAACATCAAATTTACGAAACGTTGGGGAAATACTCGTATGTGGTAAAAACTAGTTTTTTATTTACATAAAACATCTTAGGCCTTACTAGCTTGTCATGCTAAATGATAGATATTTTAAAAGTAATTTAAGGAGGTAACTATTTTGACATAATTTCAATATTCTCAGTATTGTTAAGCCGCAAAAGTGAAAAATTTCCCGGTACCTAAGCGCTACCTAAACGGTGTTAAGAATCATTCCTAGGAAGTACATATGTTCTAGAAAGTTGTTTATTGAGGTCTCAGGTTCATTTTGTAGTGGATTGTTTCCTTGAATTTTGAACGGTTTGCTACCTATGGACCTGAACAGAGGAAAAAAGGTAAAAAAATTGAATTTTTTAAAGTTTTTTGCTATTTTGACCTTTAAGATGAAGTTTTTTTGATTTTATATGTTAACAATTTTTGTTCTTTATGATAAGAGCTACAACTTTGCCTCAGAGAGTATATCAAAATTTTAAACGGTTTGCAAAATATGAGCTTGAGTAAATGATCAGTTTTTTGCAAAAATGATATCGAGGCCCCACATCTTTGAGGGCCCATAAAAAAAACCTGGAGGACTTTGGGCAAAACTGGGAGACAGGGGTCTTTTTTTTTTTGGTCTTTTATGACGTACTGGTGTCCGTATATTGTTATTTTGCCATTACTTAAAAAATTACACAGTGTGTTATTCAATCTGAGTGCCGTTATGTTTTTTTTAAATTAGTAAGAACTTTGAAATGTGTTGCATAGTTTTGAGCAACACTAAAATTATTAAATGCCAAAATATTTAACGTATGTATGTATACAATTTTCTTGATTGCTTCAATTTTAGCACTTTGGATCACACTTTTTTCAATTTTTCATTTTCTTAAGCCTCTTTATGTCTTCAACGTTCATTAAAGTGTTTACGTATGTATGCGTTTTCATATGAGTGACATTTAATTAAAATTTATGCAACGAAGAGAAAAATTATTCTACAATTTTCTTTTTTATCGTTTTATATAACAAAAAAGAATAAATACAAAAGATATAAAGGAATAAAAAGGGAAATAAAAACAAATAAAGAAAGCGAAAGTAAAAGCAAAAGTAAAAAGCATAAAATAACACATTGTTAATTTTCAAGTCTATAGTACGAGTATATTGGTAGTGTTAAATTTATATAAAACAAAATAAATGTCGCACACACGCTCACAGCCGTCTTTGTGCTACTGACACTGACCAGAGAACTTCAAAATCACGATTTTTCTTGATTTTATTCAGCACAAAAATTTTTGTTCATTTTAAAGAATAAAGAAAAATTCAATGATGATTAAAAATCATATTCATTCTGCTGTACACATCAAATTCTGATTATGAGTAGAATTAACAAAAGCATTTTATGAACAAGTTCGCACAGGCAAGAGACAAGCTTGCAGTAAATTCATTGTGTCCGAACGTTCTTATTCTCATTAATTCATACAACATGTTTGAACCGACCGTCTGTGTGGCTTGAGCAATATGCATACATATACATACCAACAATGCAAATAACATAACCAATTCAACATTGATAAACATTTGCTTTTTTTAATCGAAAAGAAGGAGGTTATCTATTTGTCTGAATGTTGCTTTTTTATGTATGTTAGCTAATAACTCAGTCATTTGCGGACCGATTTTGGAAATTTTTCCTTTATATGATAGGTTCTGATTCAAGGTTGGTCTCATTTTAAAAATTAAAGGGTGTCCCCATACAACATACATGTTTTTTACATGTATTATGAACTTTATAGGTTACCAGTTAAAATTTCAAAAAATTGTATATCGCCATAGCTCCCAACAGCAAAAAGTAATAAAAAAATATTATAAAAATTAAAGGGTGTCCCCATAGGCGGTGTAATTTGACCTATATGGGCCTATCTTTTGAACCGTTATAGACAAAGCCTTGAAATTTTAACAGAATGTCGATTACTATGACCGTTATAAGTATAAAGTTTAAATTTTTAAAATTATAAATTAAAGGGTGCTCCAATTGTTTATTCAATATGACCATATTTTTGAACAGTTGTATACAGACGATTGAAATTTACAAAAAACCCGTACTGCTAAGTTCGCTATAACAACAAGTATAAAATTTGAATTCGGAAATTATAGGGTGTCCCAATAGTAAATGTAATTTTATGTTTATGGCCTAACTTTTGAACCGTTATAGACAGACAGCTGAAATTTACAAGGAACCTTTATAGTCATGTCCGCTATAACACCAAATATAAAATTTGAATTTGGAAATTAAAGGGTGTCCTAATAATTAATATAAATTGAATATATATGGCCAAACTATTGAACATTTATAGACAGACATTGGAACTTACAAATAACTTGTGTCATAGCTTCATTAAAGGAAAAAATTAATAGCAATATCGACAAATTTTGGTTAGCAAACATAAGTTTATGGCATAAAGCATCATTTTTTTTATATCCGCCTGCTAACAGATTTCAACATGCCGACTTGATTGAAATTAAAAATTTTTGCATTTCGTTAATTAACAACATCGCATTATCACTGCCATCAACATCATCACATTCTATAACAGAAATTCCATCTACCCCCGATTCTACAACGCAATTTTCATTTGTAGAGAGTAGCGTTTCAAAAGACATAGTACCTTCAACTTCGTCCCAATTCCAAAAAGATATTAATTTCTTATTTTCTGAATTGATCCCAAACCATAACTTAAGCACTCCTAATTCTCCTGCAGAGGAAATAGAATTATACTGTAAGGAAAATGTTATACTGAGTGAAGAATTTGATGTAATCAGGTGGTGGAAATCAAGTGAAAAGTCTTTTCCAAACCTTTCTAAAATCGCAGTGCAAATTCATGCCATTCCTGCAAGCAGTGCAGCAGCAGAAAGAGCATTTTCATTGGCTGGAAATGTTATTACAGAAAAAAGAAACCGTCTAGGACCAAAATCTGTAAATAGCTTACTATTCCTTCATTCATATTTTAAAAATTAAAAATAAATGTGCCTCTTTTATTTATTGTACTGTTTTTTTATCATGATGATTAAAAACAAATGTAAATTAAAATAAAAAAAGAAGGCAAGCTTTTTTGATAGGAATGAATGAATTCATACACAATGATTTCTTGCTTTTTGTACTTCAATGTTAATCAAAATTTTGTGTGTTGAGTGAAAAGGCAAATACACGAGTTGACAAGTTTGATTCGACATATGATAACAATAAGGCAATGTTCAACCTGCAAGTGGTTCGATTGCCTTAAAATGAACAACGTATATACAAGTTTGAACAAGTTTGATTAATTAATTCATTCCCAGTTTAAAGAAGATTATTTTTATGAGTCAACCAATGTGTAAACCATCTGAACCAACAGAGAGGCATTTGTTCGGTTGCTTTAAAATGAACAACAAAAGAGAGTGTGTGGGCAAGTTTGATCATTTGCAAATAAAAGACAAGTTTTTTGTGCCTTTGTTATTGTTGAACGGTTTTTTAATCAACAAGTGAAGTTCTCTGACACTGACACACTTACATCCATACTTAAGTGCGTTTTTAAAGTATTCTAAAGGAGTGTGTTTATTTATTAAACATAATGATTGTGTTGAAATTAAAAAAAAAATGTTTTGAAGTTATATCTGTTTACCACAGAGCAAGGTTTGAATGTTTTAAATAAGCCTGTACTACTCCTTCTTCAAAAACACTTGCTATTTGTTAGAAAGGTGTTAAACTTATCGACTTAAATACGTTTTACAGAATGTAGCAACCGCGTTAACTATAACAAAACCCTTTCATTTTAGGGAAGCAAGAATTACAAAAATTTGATTTTTTATGCATTAATGAAAATTAAACTTTTTAGTCAAATCTGCCGATGATTTTCGTATAAAAATATTTTTTTTAAATTCGTTATATTGAAGAGTTTTCACCACAAATGTATGTACTGATATAGCTGAGTTGCCACCAGTGGAGACTAGTGCCGTAGTACCTCTAAAATTCGAAGTTATGGATATTGCAAGGGAAATAACGGTTTTAAACACCAAAAAAGCCCCTGGGTTTGATAAAACAAATAACAAGATGTTATTTGAGTTGCCCCGTAGAGGACGCACAATTATCTCTTTTTGTTTTTAATGCCATCTTACGTCTTGAGTACTTTCCCATGGAATGGAAGGTCTCTTTGATTACTATGATACCTAAACCGGGAAAAGACCACACAAAAGTAGAATCTTACAGACCTATAAGCCTTTTATCAAACATCAAGCTGAATCCAATTCTTAGCGCGAAAGGATGTATTCCGAACCATCAATTCGGCTTCAGAAAACAACATAGTACGATCCAACAAACACACAGATTAGTAAATATTATTAAAAAGACCTTTAAAGAAAAAAATAATTTTCTGCGCTTTTTATCGACATTTCTCAAGCAATCGATAAGGTTTTGCACGAAGGCATAGTATTTAAGTTAAAGCTGAACTTGCCCGAAAACTTTTATAAGCTCTTAAAAAAAATTATTTAACGAAACGCAAGTTTTTACTAAAAGAAGGTGATTTTTAAGCTCGCCACAGCTCATTGAAGTCGGAGTTCCCCAAGGTAGTATTTTGGGACCAATTTTATATTTACTGTACACATCGGATATGCCAATTAGCACCCTAGTCCACACATCAACATTTGCAGATGACACAGCTTTTTTAAGTAGTCATAAAAGCGCCCAAGTAGCATCACAACTTTTACAAGACCACATACTCAATTTGGAAAAATGGTTAGAAAAATGGAAAATAAAAGTGAAAGAACAAAAATGTACTCACATAACTTTCACACTGCGCAGAGACTCATGCCCTCCTATTTACATAAATAACCAAATGATACCGCAGCTTTCGTCAAATGCCTGGGTATACATCTTCACCGTCGCCTTACTTGGAAAAGTTAACACAATTGTCTTCTGTGTTTTTTGACATTTCGAATACAAAGTAACAAAAAAAAAATGCCATGTTGTTCTTGTATTGTTGTATTTGTTGTAGGGATGCCACTACCTAGTAAGATAAATATACCTTGCAAACAAAATTAAAAAATTTTATGTTTTTATGCTCCAAACGTTTTCCAAAAAGTACGGGATCGCACCTATTGTTAGTTCAAAAATATTGAAGATACAAATAAAAATTTTGAAAAAAAATATTAAAGAAATTTATTCTATACGACTATTTTCTTTTCGTTATTTTATAGGGTGTAAATATGATAACAATTTAGTTATATTAACTTCTTAATAATGCCTTATTAGCTTTATTCCTCCTTTGAGAAGAATAACCGAATAAGGCTTTCAGTTCGTAATGCGAGCATTTGATTTTGGTGTAATGTTTTTCACCAAGCGTCCACCAAAAAATATTTCTGTTCCAAATCGCTAATACATATATTAAGATTTGCTCGAAAAATGTATTCGTTTAGTTCTAATTTTCATTTATTGTGATAAATCTCTTCTTTTCGAGGTGTAAACTTAGCTAATTTTATGGGTTGTTTTTCTTAGAATGTGTTACTACTTTATTGAAATATGTTTTTAACGAAAGAAATTCTGTTGATTTGAATAAAATTAGTTTAAATGAATAAACGCGTATAAAATTTAAGTTGATTTAACTATTTTTGTCGTTAATTTTTTTTTCATTAATATTACCTGGAAAATTTTGTTCAGTGTACCTAAAATTTTTAGTAAAATTTCAAGTTTTTATTGATGAAATTTCCATTGTTTCAGGAAATTCTAATTTTTTGAATTTTCGGGTTTTAATACAACCAGGAAAAACAATAATAGTATTCAACAACATGAGAAAGACGTAGGGAAAAAATAGAACTGATTTTATGATTATGTTTTCCATAAGGTACCAGACACATCAACATAAACACATCAAAGTATGAGTATTTGGCTTAATTAAAAAAAAAATTAAATTAGAAATTTAGGAATTCTCCATGATTTTTTTTTTCTATTTCTATATAAAAATCAAAAATATGTTTACGTTCATTTTATGCTAATACATACACATGATTGAACAATTTTTCTAGGTTAATGTTTCGTTTTTTCGCACTGCATTTTTCAAGTGTTATTTACCTTCAAAACGGAAAAATTCATGACAGTGATATTCTGGAAATAAATTATAGAATTTTAATTGACATAACTTCTGATCGGACTAAGATATCCTTACAAAATTATCAAAATGGTAATCAAAAATTTTAATATTTTTTTATTTTAAAAACTGGATTCCTAAAACGTAAATAAAAAGTTACAAAAAATTTAGTTTTTTTTTAACAAAAGTTGATAACCTGCCTTTATGTAGCCAACAATTGAGGCTTTAAAAATCTATCTACTATTTTTCAATCAGTTCCTTCAATTCTTAAATAATTCATAAATTATGTTTCAAAATTGGCTGTGTTTGGATAGCGCTGGAGGAAAAACTATTACAATTGTTGACCCAATTTTATTTTTTTCCGAATTTGTTATAAGTTGTCTTTTTAGGAAAACTCTGAAAAAAACGGTAGTTTTTACATTTTCCCAATTCAGAGGCTTGTAAGATTTCAGAGAAACGCGCTAGCAGAACAAATTTTACTACTATTTTATTCTAAGCTAGCTGTGCCCGCTACGTTGTGGGCGTCCTGACAATATTTGTTCGATTTTGCTTTGAAAGTATTCCACACCAATTGTGACTCTTACTTTTATAGTGCTTCAGTTATAGTTTTTGTATTTACTTTATATAAAGGCACCCATCCCTGGATAAAATTCTAAAACTTATAAAAAATTCTAAAAATTATTGTAAAGCTCTGTAAAAGTTGTTTAAAACATTTTAATAACGTTGTAATTCCACAAAGTAAAAATACAAATTAAATACAAATTTTATTCAATTGGCGCCAAATGTGTTTAAAATATCAGAGTTTTAAACTGAAAATATCAGTACCTTCAAACCGGAAATTGCATTTATCACGAAGGTACTTCCTCACGAAATTTTGTTAAAATCCATCCAATAGTTTTTAAGTGATGCGTATACAAATAAAAAGCAGACAGACAGACAGACGGAAATGAGTTACTATTTTATTATATGTAAGATTTTATCCAGATTGCAGATATGTGTAAATCTTATCGATATTTTAAAATAATATTTCGATCATACGTACAGCGCGTCAAAAATACTAAATTCGGCAAAAAAAAAACTAAACTTTTTATAACATTTCAAAAGAATTTTTGTCCGAGGTACCCAAATTTAGGGGCTTACCCCTTACACACTGGGAAGCCGACTATCCGCAACCATCATAATCACCTCTGCTTTACCTCTATAAAATTTCATTCAGATATCTTTAATGGTTCGTGAGCTATCGAATTATTTCCAAAATAAAACGTTTTCAAAACACTGTGGAATGGTATACGAATTTTATTAGAGTTTTTTTACTAGAGTTCTGACTGACCGAAAAATATATGAAGTGGTGATATGAAATCTGATAAACAGATCGAGGAGAGCTCCGAGTTTCTTGCCAACCTTATTTGCTAGAAATCTAATAGAAAAGACATACAAATTCGGTTATATCTGATATCTGAAAGAATGTCTGATGTAATTCTTATCTTTGAGAACTAAAGAGAATTAAAACAACTACATTATGTATATAATATATGTGTTTAGAAAATCAGTCCGATATCCAACAGAAATATTGATATGTAAAAGCTAATAAAATCCTACATTAATGTTCCTATGAAATCTATAAGAATGCGACTGGACATATGGTAAATTTAATTCTCCAGACATGTCTGACCGGGTTTCTGTCAGACATGTCGGAAAATAAAATTAGAAGTTTGCTAGACTTGTCTGTTTCACACAAATTCGTTATGTTTTGCAGGTAGTTCAGTAAAGTCCTTAAGATATTAAAGATTTAAATATTTTTATTTATGAAGATTTTATTAATTTAAAGATCTGCTCTGATATATATTCTGCAATATATGAATATCTTGTATTTTAACTTCTGCAATTATATGGATGCACTCATCTTTAGTGAGTGTTTGAATTGAGCTTGTTCAAAGAACATATGTTTGTGTATGTGTGTGTGTGTGTGTATTTTGTTAACAAAAACAAATAAAAAACTTATTACATGCAACATATGTACATTCATTCATACTTCTTTTTCTTTTTTTTTTTGGAAACATTATATTGCATCTACAATAACAAAAGTTTCTTGTTTTTGTTGTTGTTTTATGCTGAACATTGCGTTCTTTATGGCGTATGAGTGACATGTAATTACACTTGACTGCGTCATAAGTAACACTTTTGTGTTGGCCAAGTGTAAATAAAATATTTTATGCTTAAACACATTCATGTTCATAAACGCACAGCTATGAAGAGAATCAAAAGAGTACGAGGAAAGAGTAAAAAGTGTTTTTAAAACTTAAGTAACGGCGTTTCCTTACTTAAAGTAAGCCATAAACTATGATATGTCTTTCAGATAACAGCGTTTTTAATGTAAAATAACTTATATTTTCCTTTATCTAACAGTTAATTAGAACCTAAATAGAGATTTTTAAATCTCAGAGAAGTATTGCTATTACATCAGCAATATAACATCTTATGGATATTTGGATATGTCATATTAACTTTTGAACATATTTTCATCGAAGCACCTATATAGAAAGTTATTTTAAAATTATTATATAACCTTGCAGTTACTATAGTTTAACTTTGACAAGGAATTAGGCATTGCAAACATAAAACTATATATCAAACAGCACCTTTTGTGTGGATGTCCAGCAGAGTTACTAACATTAAGGTTTTGGACCATGGGCAGACACATATTAAGTGTAGATGCAATTATCATGATCGATTTGGTGGTTTGACAACAACCACTATAATAATGGCGCCAAAAATTTGAAAGCAGTGTAATGTCTAAAATAAAAATGCTTTCACAAATCTTTGTAAAACTTTGTCCCAGTTTAGACGGGCGAATATTTGGCCGCCACAACCTCGGCGACACACCTCCATCCGATGTTTCAAATTTTCTATGCCGTTAATGTGCCCAATTATCGCATCCTTTAACTCTTGAATTGTTGCTGGCTTAGCGACGTACACCTTTTCTTCTAAATAACCCCAAATAAAGAAGCCTAACGGTCTAAAATCACATGATCTTGGCGGCCAATTGAAATCGCCACCACGTGAGATAACACGGCCATTGAATTTGTCGTGCAAAAGAGCCATTGTTTTGTTAGCTATGTGGCAAGTGGCACCGTCCTGTTGAAACCACATATCGTCCACATCCATATCTTCCAATTCGGGACATAAAAAGTTCGTTATTATGTCACGATATCGAACACCATTCACTGCCTGACCGGCCTCATTTTGGAAAAAATACGTCTCGATGATGCCGCTAGGCCATAAACCGCACCAAACAGTTACTCTTTCTAAGTGCATTGGTTTTTCGACAATCACTCATTCTTCCAAAATACGGCAAATCTGCTGATTGACGATTCACTTGAGGTGAAAATCTGCCTCATCACTGAAGAGGATTTTCTTCGAAAATTGATCATCCAGCGTTGCCATTTCTTGCCACCATTCTGACCATCGACGACGTTTGGAATGATGAAGAGGCTTTATTTCTTGAGTCAATTGCACCTTGTAAGCGTGTCTTTATGCATAATGTTCATCAACGACGAGCGTGAGAGGTGCAATTGTTGGGCACGACGACGAGTTGAGATGGACGGCTCTTCAGCCACACTATCGCGAACAGCAGCAATATTTTCTGCAGTACGAGCTGTACGAGCTTGCACTGATGTTTTCACATCTCTTACAAACCCGGTTTGCTCAAGTTTTTGCACGATTTTTCCGATTGTACGCACATTTGGACGATTAAATTGAACGAAAAAATCATGAATTGTACGATACGAATTTTGATTTGAACGCCCATTTACATAAAAAGTCTGAATAACTTTAACGCGTTGCTCAATTGTGTATCTTTCCATGGTTCAAATTCAGTTCGTCTGAAATTGAGAAATGTCAAATTAAATGCAGAAAAAACTTGACGTTTAGATGTGGTTCACATTCCACATCGGCCCTTAAACCACCAATTACTAGGATATTATACTTAAGTAGGTATTTTAAAGTAATGATAATGGACCTTGATTCCTTTAATTACTGTTTTTGTGTTGCTAATTTATGTACTAAAAATTATTTTGTCAAAATACCTATTTTAGAAGTAAAAGTATTACAAGTTCTGCAATTATCAGCAGATGCTTGAAGCTCCACCAAAGTAACCGGATCTTAATCCGATAGATTTTGTTCAAGTTGTTTTGAATAATAATTAACGAGTCATCTCATTACCAAAACGTCCTTATGTCAAACTAAATAATAAAAATGATGAACCTAAATCAAGATTATAGCAATTCAGTTAGTTCTAGACACAGTTGAAGAACTTTGAAATTGGAAATGTTTGCTATTGTAAGAAAAAAAAAATATTGATTAAATAAAAAATTTATTAATTAAATTTTATATGAAATTGTACCGAAAAGTATGAAGTGTACCAGTAAACCACTGATGTGTCGATTGTACCAAATTCGGAAAAATTGTACCACAAATCTCAAAAGTTTATTGAATATTATTTTATTGAAATTTCAAAAAGCAAAGTGTCGCCAAGTACCGAACACAAAAACCATACTCTTTTCCCCACCCATAATATGCTACCAAACTTAATGTTTCCCTTCTAAATGTTTCCGTGTCTAAACTCAGACTTTAAAGACTTCTTAGTTTGCCCAGTTACAAAAAAAAAAAATCAAATATAATAAAATTATTAGTAACTGAAGTTATTATACATTTTTTACCTACGAACAAAATATGTCTTTTGATACAAAATCATTTAGTAAAATTTGTATTTCTTTTCTTTTTGTTAGATTTACTTTCTTTTATTTCTTTTATTTTCACTTTAATTAATACTCAAAAGAAACATATCACAAATTATATTTACAAATAAAAATATTTTTAACTTAATTCAAGAGAGGGTGTGCTTATATTGCGCCATAGATTATGAATAAAATTTTCTTTCGGTGCATCAAAAAATACAGTTCGGTTCTGTATTAGGAAAATTTTGATTTGCAAATCAGTCTTTTTGGCAATAAAGAATTTTATAATTCTATAAGACAATATAAACAATAGTTCTTTTATAGCACTTATGTTAAATGTTTGTTTTTTGAAGCTCCAGTTTTATTTTAGTTACTTTTTATATTATTGTTATGGCCACCACCACTATTATTACCGCCAGTATTGTCACTACTATTGCCATTGTAGAAACCATTTTGTTTTGTTAATTTTTTTACTTTAACTGTTTCTGCATCAGCTTCAGCTACCGTGGGTGGTCCCCAGGATACTTGTCGTTTAACTGATGGTTTACGATCTATTTTATCAGTATTGGGTGGAGTTTTATTCTGTAATTTTATATAAAGTTTTCGAATTGTTTAATTAAAGTCTTTCCTTTATTTATTTTAATCTTTGCTTTTTTAGTTTTAGTTTTACCATTCGTACACATGCTGTTTTATTGTTTTAAATAATTAAAATTGCTCAAAAAATAAAAAAAAAATATATTATCATGCACTTTAGCATTAGAAAAATTCTTAGATTTTAACTTTAGCTCACAGTAAAAATACACTTGCGGACATACATATAGTTAAGTTACTCATGCAATATATTTTTCTCTGTTATTTAAAAAATAAAAAAGTTTCCGGGGTTTTTTCGGTAGTTTATTTATATGTATATGTGCATATATGTAGAAGGGGATTCTGAAATAAATTACTAAATTAATGGGTTCTTTTTCGATATCTTTCTGGCACCCGATTGTTATTTTACGTCCCAATTACTTTAAGACACATCATCATCTTCCTCGTTTTTTATCTTGTCCAAATGAAACTTAAAGTTTTCATGACCTGTCCCTAATGCAATTAAGTAGCTGAAGATAAGACGATTATATCCAAGCATCTTTCTGGCCTTTTAGCCTACGTTGTAGTGTGGGAATCGAGCCTATAACCCCACACTGATAGACTAGTACATCGTGGCATACTAATTTGAATCGATGTGAAATAAAATTACTGGGAATGGTACAGAATTAATTTTAATAATAATTTGACCAACGATTATGAAAATGATTTATTACAGGGTTTCGTTTAGTCAGCTCAAAGTCATGATTTGAACAGCATTGGAAAACTATGGAGATAATAAAACGGGCAATTGCACTTTGAAAATGCAACAATCGAGTAGAATGGAACAATATTACTTATCAGTAGTGTTGTGATTAAGCAAAAACAATGACAGACGTGCCAAACATGTCATTAATGGGAATAATTAATTAGATTGAATAATTAATTGGTCATTTGATTAGCATTAAATTATAAATAATGCTAGCAACTTGTTTTTTTATTGCCATTGTTTTCATTAATGGTAATGCTTTTTAATAAAATAGTTTCATTGGTCAATATTTAAAAAAATCATTACCATTAATCAATGATTAAATTATGTTAAAGAGTTATCATTATCATTGGCCACATTTGTGGTCAAATTGTTTTGAAATAAACCACTGCATGAGAACAAAAAACAAAGCTCATAAGAGGATCATTATAATATTTCATTGAATTTATGTCTGTTAAGGGCATGATTCACTATCATACTCAGTCGTACGAACTGTCAAAAACATCATGTGTGCTGTGGATTAGAAATGTGTGTGTGTATGTGTGTGACAGACTTCTTGACAGTCTGTACGATTTGATAATCTTTTGAAAAAGATCATAAAATAGAATTTTTCCATACGATCAGAGTTGCAAAATCTTGTTTTGTATGATAGTGTGGCATCTATAACGCCATTTTAAAACGATTTTTTAAGTAGGACATTCTGTCAGATTTTTTTGTGATTAAATCGCACGATTGTGTAGGATAGTTAATCCTGGCCTTTAAATACAGCTTGCAGAGTCTCCATAAGAAAGTTTGAATAACTACGAGTAAATGTTGAACATAATAACAACAAACTTAGGCGAGTTAAAGCAGTTTTACGCTTTTATAAACAAAACTCAGTGAGTGTTTCGAACATGAGGCGAAAAAACTCGGCACTCACTAGTGTAGAAACTTGGTTTTACTCGGTCAGTTCATTTCGTTTATGATACGAACAGAGTTTTGCTCACTACTAGTATGGTATGGGGGTTCAGTAAGCTAGTTTCTGTTCGATTATTACCACTTGCTCATGAACTTATAAACACACCCATTAGATGAGTTTGCTCCTGCAACTATTTATTTTGCAATAAAAAAGACGGATAACTTCACATTTATTTATTAAAAGTTACAGATTTGATTTAATCTTACACAATTGATCACAAAAATTTATATAAAAGTAGTAAAAGCACTATATTTGGTTATTTATGGCATCCCCGACTAAATGAACCATTTATTATTTATTCCATTGTTCACCTCGATTTTGAAAAATTTTAGTTATATATATGATAATTGACCATATTATTGCAGATAGAAAATTTTAATTTTAGTCGATAGCCCAGCTGATTGTTTTTTGCTCTCGTTTTTTTGCTAATGTCTTGTCAAAAAATACATTGTTTCATATCTGCTAATCTAATGTCAAAGTTGTTGTTTTGTTGTAGTTGTTGTCCTACTGCTCACACCTGGTATGAATTCGCCTTGCACAATAATATAGTATATACAACAACAAAAACCCCATATACATTGCGCGTCATCAGGTTAGCATACCCGATACGAGCTTATTACGTTTACTCTTGTTGCTGTTGTTATTGTTAATTTAGAGCTACTTATTTGTTACATTTTGCTTGTGACTGTATGCACTGATGCTAGTAAAGAAAGAATGTAACGAAAAGAACTCATAAAAATTTGATTTGCTATTCAAAATTAATCATTTGTGATTTATTTCATTAAATTTAGAACACGCTGCAAGCGGAAACAAAATTTTTTCTTACGTGAGTGGGTGACGTGCAGTGTATTTTGTTGATAACAATTTAATTTTCAGATGTCAAAAAGACCTGACTAAAGCCTGATACACTGTTCAGTTTTTCATGCGGAATGCTGTCAAATTACATACATAAAAAATTTCTATGTAAAAGTCATGAAAAAATGTTGCAGAAGTAGTACTCTATTTTTGCTGTGGAAAAACATTGAAATGTTTCTGGAAACATTTTATCAAAGCTGTGAAATAAAGCAAAGCGTCATTATTTCATGTGGAATATTTCAAACAACAGCTGATCGCTTGGCTTTTGTTAACATTTCTAAAACAATGTGGTATACTTAAAAACAATAAAATCGTAAAATTCTTTTAAATCACCAGATAGGCACCACTTTTTAAATGTCAAATTTTCCTTGTGAAATAATAAATGTTGCTCAACATTTTTCACAAATTCGAACAGAGTACTAGGCTTGAAATAACAAATTATAAAGCAAATTGTACGTTTGGTTTTTAGTGCTTTTTATTGTATCCAATAAAATCGCAAAATTTTCAAAACAAAAACAAGACAGAAATATTTCACGATTATAATATTGTTAATGCAGCGCCATGTTAATAAGCGTGCAAAGCTAGACAGCGTTACGCTTTGCACGCTTATTTAGGCTGGTCTATAAACTTCTCAGCAAGCGCAGTTTGCTCTTCATTAGCTTAGTAGTTGATTATATTAATTAGATATATATTAATTGGAACATATGCTGTACAAACAGTCTACATTAGAAATAAAATGATAAACATTAACACTAACATCATGTTAGTATTAAATATAGACCGCCATGTTAATGTAATTTCCAAGTTTTAACATGGTTTTTAAAACATTTGTTATAAAAACTCTTTTATAACATGACAATGACGTTGTTGTTGTATTTTAGGTTGACAGTAGTATTTTAGATCAGCGCCACCTGTTGCGCAATGGCGCTCCTACTATCTGCTGTGCAATAAGCATTCTAACAACATTGTTGGAAAACAGAAAATCGTGCTTAAGCAGAAAATGACATAAAAACGCATTCGTCCCCTATAACAACAGGCAAAAGTTAATTCCGTTGCTCTGCCGGCGTCATGTTCATGTTTATGTTTTGTTTAATTTGATGACTGGTAAAGACGGCGTCTTACAAACAAATCGACGACAGCGGCTACACAGTTACATTAAAACTCTAGCATTGTTGTAGAAATACATACATACATACATATTTACCTTAAAAAAATTTTTTTTTGTCATATAAAGTTTTATTTGCAATCTATTTTATACAATAATAAGCAAATTCCATAGTTATTAATTATATTACATTTGTAACAATCTCCAGTGGAATTAAAACATATATACATACATATATTTAGTATTTGAAAACTAAAATTATTTCCAAAAAAAAGGTAATATATACATATTTACATAAAACAACCCAACATACCATATAGCAATGAAACCACAATACAACTTGCTTTTAAAAGTAATTACAGTGGACCCTCGATTAACGAACTTAATTCGTTCCAGCACCTCGTTCCTTATGCAAAAAGTTCGTTAAGCAAAACGAGTATTTCCATATACATAAATACATGTAAAATAAATTAATCCGTTCCAGATCGAAAAAACTACCCACTAATATGCTTTGAACTTTTTTTCACTGACTGTTTATGTTCCTGGTAACTTTTCAATATGATTGACGAAAATAGTTTTAGCCTTCTCACAAATTATATTCTGCGAAATTGAGTCACCTTGCATTTTCTTTTCGTTAATCCATATCAGAAGCAATCTTTCAACATCATTCATAATTTGTGGTCGTTGCGAAGATATTCTTGATACTCCTTTTGCATCATTCACCAGCCCAAGCTTGTCCTTATTCTTGAGGATAGTAAAAATCGTCGATTTCGATAAGTTGTACTTACGTCCTAAAACAGACACAGCCAAACCTTGTTTATATTTTTCAATGATTTTGAGTTTCATCTCAATAGTTATTTTAGCTCTTTTATTTTTATTTTTCTCTTTCTCCAAATCTTTTGTTAAAGGCATTTGCGAAAATGTTATTTTGTAATTTTTATAAAAACAAAATTAAAAATAGTACACTTACATATGCATACATATGTCTTAACACACCTTGTAAATTATACGAACACAACTGATGTAATTATGCACTTGAAACAAAAGATGAAAACAGACAACACAATAATGTACATACATATATTCGGGACTTCCCCTGTTTTGTTGCTATATACTGAAAGAAATTTTCCATGCATTTAAGGTTTTCCCCTTTTTTTGGTCGTTATGCAAAACTTCGTTCGTTAAGTGAAACTTTTTTTTCATAAAAAAGTGTTCGTTATACGAAATTTTCGTTATGCGGGGCGTTCGTTAACTGAGGGTCCACTGTATTTTCTAAACGGTAGGTCTAAAACATGATACCTTTTCAGTCTAACAATTTCTTCACTGTCATATAATAAAGCAATAGCTAGCGTATTGCTATGATTACTAAGTCTGTCACAAGGCGAATTCATACCAGTAGTGCGATTCACTATTCAATTTTAACGATTCTTGACTCGTTAAAAAAAATTTAACAACAAAACGAAAGACTTTGCTATTCAGAAATGCTTTTTAATAACATTTGATGTTGTTATAAATCAGCTGTTTTTCTTAACAAGTCGAGTATTGTTAATTTAACTACAACTATTTTTGTGTCGTTTACTTTATCAAAATATCAAAAGATAAAGTCGGCCATTAGATGTAAAATGTAAAAAATTCTAAATAATTAATATTTATAATTAACACACATACATATGTATTTTCGCTACCTTATAAAAATGAATTTAAACAAAACATGAAGCACTTGTGTGGAAAGTTTTGTATATTTTGTTTATTATTTTTCATTCCTCTTTGTTCTTTTCGCTATTTTGCCAATTTGTTTAGCAGCATTGCCATTTACTTTTTTTGTATTTTTCATTTGTTAACCATAGGTTAGTGAATTGCAAATGCGTTAGTGCAAGCAAATAAACATGTTGATATATTTAACAAGTGTTAGATAGTTAAAAGTTAGTGAATTGCACTACAGGTGTGAGCAGTAGAGCAATAACTACAACAAAACAAAAACTTTGACATTAGATTAGCAGATATGAAACAATGTATTTGTAACAAGACATTAGCAAAAAAACGAGAGCAAAAACTAATCAGCTGGGCTATCAACTCCACCTGGTATGAATTCGCCTTGGTCTGTCGACATTCTTTTTACTAAACCTAATGATTTCTTGTTTAATTTTTGGTGCTGCCAAATTTTTCATGTACCAAGGAGCATTTGTAATCATTTTTAATGTCTTAGATTGATAGCGCTGCAATATTTCAATGTTCGAATTGCCTGCGGTTCCCCATAATTGAATTCCTTATGTCCATATGGGTTTGAGAATAGTTTTGTATATCATGACTTTGTTTTCAAGACTAAGTTCGGAATTACGATCGAGTAACCAGTAAAGTTTTTTTGTTTAAATATTTAAGTATTGTTTTTTAGCTTCAATATGATCCTTCCAAGTTAGTCTTCTATCCAAGTGCATTCCACGGTATTTGACACAATTGGAATGTGGTATTTGTTTACCATGCATAAATATTGCAGGACAGTCGCCTCTTCTTAAAGAAAAAGTTATGTGCAATGATTTTTCTGGACTAACACAAATATTCCATTTTTGCAACCAGTTAGCAATATTATTTAAGTGATTCTGAATCAAATTAGAGAGTCTTCTAATTTGATTCAGAATCACTGAATCGGACAATTATTATTTGTTATTAATGCTGTATCATCTGCGTATGCAGCAACTGTAACTTTATCCCCTAATGGCATATCTGAAGTATATATTGTGTAAAGAACCGGTCCAAGTACACTGCCTGGTGGTATTCCAGCTTTTACTTCGCTTTACTTTCATTGTTTATTCTAACATAAAAGTGTCGATTACTTAAATATGACTTAAGTAATAGATAAAAAGGAGTAGGCAGAATAATTTTTAATTTGTATAGAAGACCAGGGTGCCATACTTTATCGAAGGCTTGCTTGACGTCTAAAAAAACAGCAGAACAATATTGCTTTTTTAGGGTTCCGTACACAAAGTGTAAAAACGTAACCCTATTGTTTTCGCTACAATGTCTGTCCGTCTGTCAGCGCCTTTTATCTCTGGAACCGTAATAGGTAGACTCTTGAAATTTTCACAGATGATGTATAGCTGTTGCCGCTATAGCAACAAATACTTAAACTTATACGGTGTTCCGATAGAGAGGTGTTATTCACGAATATGTGCCTATTTCTTGAACTGTAGGAGGCATAGACTCAAGATTTAAAAATAGTAATAAAAACTTAGTTCGCTATATAAACAAGTATAAAAAAATAAAGCTAAAAATTAAAGGGTGTTCCGATAGTGGTGTGATTTGCATGTATAAGGCCTAAGTTTTGAACCGTAATAGGTAGACGCTTGAAATTTTCACAGAAGGTGTATAGCAGTAGCCGTTATAGTAACAAATACTAAAACTTATAGGGTGTTCCGATAGAGAGGTGTTATTCACGAATATGTGTTTATTTCTTTAGCTATAGGAGGCAACCACTTAAAATTTGCAGACAGTAATTAACTCTATGTTCGCTTTATATTAAATTAAACCTTAAAATTAAAGGGTGTTCCGAGAGTGACGTGCTTTGCGTGTATATGGCCTAAGTTTTGAACGATAATAAGAAGACTCTTGAAGCTTTTACAGAAGGTTTATTACTATGGAAACTATAACAAATAATAAACATTAAAGGGTGTTCCAACAGAGATATGATTTTTACTTAAATAGCCTTATTTTTTGAACCGTAATAGGTAGACTCTTGAATTGTTTAAAGTAGATGTTGTACTTCGGTCACTGTAATAATTACTAATTACTAAAGGGTGATCCATCAGTGATATTTTTATAGAAAGGGTATTACTAAAATCGGCTGCAATCTTTTTTTTTCGAAGATTTTTAAAAAAACAACACAGAAGACTTATTGGTCTATATGAATTAAGCGAACTTTCCGGCTTGTTTAGTACTTAAAAAAAAAAATAAAATAACTTTTTCAAAAAATAGTTTTATCACGTCAAAAATATTAATTGTTTTGTTCAAAACCTGTTGATTGTAAATGAATTTTTAATTTTTTGATTTTGTTACATTCCCTTATGTTGACGCTTAAAAAAATAGAAATTAGAATAAGTTGGCTACAGCCACAACGGTGCTAAGTTAAAATAATCGCCTTCAGATAAACGTGTGTATATAAGTTTTGACAGGTTTTAGGATTCCCATAGAGAAAGATTGACTCCATATGTTTTAAATCCATTTCATAACTTTAAACAAATGGCATTTGACTGATTATTTTCAGAGTTGTTATTCTTTCTTTTATTAAATTTGTAAAAAATTTATTCGTTTTGTATCTATATAATAATATATAGTATAAAAACAATTTAATCTCTGCTGTCGAAATAAGCATATCAGCATTTAAAATAACAACAACATTGGCAATTGAACTAACTAACAACCTCTTAGCGTTGAACACATTAAATTAAATACTAAACATTTTAGACAGTTGTTCAAAATTATACACTTCACTTGTATCCAAACACATGTCAGCAATCACTGCAATTTATAGGAGAATATTGTGATTATAATTGCAGTGAAAACATATGTATGAACATATTTTTCAAAATGTTCAATATATAGTATTTAAGAAATTAATTGTTAGATAACATGCTTTTTATTTTGGGTCTATATGTACATATACACATACGTATGTATGTGTTTAAATAGAAACATTTACAAAATACATTATTATTTACACTTTAATTACTAAATGCAAATTTATGCAATTTTACAGAAATAAGTTTAATATTTAGATAAAGTTAAGTTTAGTTTAAATATTTGGAAGAAAAATGTCAAATAAATAAATAATTAAATACACATTAACATAGCGACTAACTTGGATAAGGAAAAGTATAAGGCAAAATAAGAAAGAGGCAACAAATAACATTATAGGAGCCTTGTAGCTCAAATTTGAGAAAAAATTTAATTTCAAACTTAAGACGGTTTTCCTAACTACCCTAAAAAGTTACCGATAGGGTAACTTTAGATAAAATAAACGTGACCGTGAGCATCATCTATTTTGGTTTTTACAAACTTTTTGTAAAATTAAATTATGGCAACGCCACACAGTGGCTGAAAATCGTTTTTCGTTGGCCAAAAGTAATTTTTTTTGTCACCGATTTTTTAAATTTTTACGTCATTTTGTAGTTAATATATCTAAATTAAGGTAGCCAAAAAATTATGTTAAAATATTGATAATTGTGGGCGTGGCATGCTGTCAAACTCAACTTTTTTTTTAATTTCAGAAAAAGGTGTTTTTCTTTGGTTTTTTTATCAAAATTAAATGGTTACTACTCGCAAGCTATCATCGATAATGGTCTGCGGTTTTTTTTATAATGTTGGTAGGTAGACACAGCTCTAGCGGTTAATATTAGGGGCGTTATGAAATATTTATGAAACTACTATATTTTCCCCAAATTTAAACTTTAGTGGAATAGAACTTCTAGGGAACAAAAGGGAACAAGAAACGTATACAACCACGAGAAAGGTGAAAGTGTCCTCTTTAATGCTATATATACTTTTGCACCCGCTACGAGCCGCCTGTAGAACACTTTTTTCATTTTAATGAAATTACTCGAAAAAAATTCATATACAATGGTGCATTAAATTTTCATTTTTTTTGCCTAAAAGTTTATTTTTTTTAGTTTAGGCTACGTATAACTAAAAAAAATAAATATAATACCTTCGAAAGGGTTTAATGGCTTTGTTTTGATCAGCAAAAAATAAGTAATAAAATTATCACAATGGGCTCTACAGGAAGCAGATGATCTCTTTCTAAATTTACCTGTTATCAAATGTTAGGGTCAACCAAAGTCATAAACAATTTTACAACAATAATTGCGACATTAAACCACTAAAGTTAAAAAACAACCCCATATTGACGCATGAGTGCAGTTTTGTTCAATTTAAGCGCTACCTGCTATGAAATTAAAGATCAGTGTGTGAAAAACATGTATCTAAAAATTTATAAAAGTACGGATTCGTTAAGGGATTACTCAGTAATAACTTTATCCTTTAAGTGTACGGATAAAACATAACAAACGCAAATAAAAATATTCAAAAGAAAATGGAGAGCTTCAGTTATAAAGAACTGGCCGAAGTGTATTTTAGAAACAAAAATCAGGAAGATGTTCTTAGTTACGTTAAAATAAAATTAAACTTAAATTCGTGTAGCACCGAAATGCAAGAGCAATTATATAATTTCGTCAAAGCACTAAAAAACGCTACAAAGAAGTTATGAACAGTAAACAAAAATTTTATATACAAAGTGCAAAGTGGTTAGAAGGTCAACTTACTGTCGCTGCAGAAACAGCAAAGCAAGATAAGGCTGGAAGACCACGCAAATCATTAGTGGACAATTGCAGCGATAGATCTAAGAGGCGGAAGCTTAAACATATTAACGATGCCTTTGGTTCTACAAATATAAAAGAATCTTTCCTACATCAATTACGATCACAGAACCAATTTACAAAAGTGGATATCATTGAAAAAGTTGTTAAAGCTAGTCCACCGAGAACAAAACGGATTCTTAAAAGTATACCAACTCCGAATGATGCAATACAGTACACAAATGAGGAGGCATTAGCATTATTTCTGGATTTGAAATTAACAAAACAGCAATATGTTAAACTCAGACAGCGTGCGATTGAAAAAGGCTCAAATATATATCCAGCATATCATCACATAACCGCTGCTAAAATGGACTGTTTGCCATCAAAGGACACTATTACAATCACACCAATTTCGGCAGAGGTACAACTACAATCTCTACTTGATCACACAGCCGCACGCTTGCTGCAATCAATAACAGGAAATGAGTTGAAGAAATACGGAAACACAAAGTTAATTCTTTTTTGTAAATGGGGATGTGATGGTTCTTTGGAACAAAAACAATATAAACAAGCTGTATGAGAAAATATTTCTGACTCAGATATGTTCATGGTATCATTTGTACCATTGCGATTGAAAAAGATTTTGGAAGATTCAGAGCCTTCGACTAGTACAACGCAAATAATGGATATTTGGAAAAATGAGACACCATCTTCTACGAAATACTGCAGGCCAATCAAATTTCAATTTAAAAAAGAAACAAATGATGTTATTAATAAAGAAATTAGTGATATCAAGGCCCAAATTACAGCACTACAGCCATTACAATTACAGTTAGATGGGCAGCAAATTGAAGTAAGCTACCAGTTAGTCCTGACAATGATAGATGGAAAAGTGGGTCAGGCTTTGACTAACACGAAGGCTACATCCAGCTGCATTATATGCCAAGCAACATCAACCCAATTAAACCAAGTCCCAGCAAAATCATTAGATAATACCGATGCATATGAATTTGGATTATCACCACTACACGCAAGAATACGACTTATGGAACACATACTAAAAATCAGTTATGATTTGGATTTCGGGTCTTCAGGATCAATAAGAAACAACGTGACCAACAAAGAGTTAAGAAGTTCAAAAAAGAAACATGTTCAAGATGAATATCGCAAACGTGGACTGATTATAGATCAGCCAAAACAAGGGTCAGGCAATACAAATGATGGCAATACCGCAAGAAGATTCTTTTCAGATCCAGAAACAGCATCTGAAATAACAGGAGTGGATTTCAACCTTATTTTCAGATTTAAAATAGTACTAGAAGTACTTGCGTGCAATGAAGAAATTGACTGTAGAAAATTTGGAGATTATGCTAAGGAAACTGCAAAAATATATACAACTAACTACCCATGGAGAAATATGTCTGCAACAGTTTACAAAATCCTTTATCATGGTGAAGATGTCATTAAATATCATTTGGTGCCACTTGGAGATCTATCAGAGGAGGCTCAGGAAAAAAGGAACAAGGATTACATATTTTATAGAGAGCACAATACTAGGAAAATTTCACGGAATTCAACAAATGAAGATCTATTTAATATATTATTGGCAACGTCAGATCCGTTCATATCCAGTATTCGAAATCAATGGAAAGTGGACCATCGGGATTTAGATGAAGAAGCCAAAAAACTACTAAAGAACAGAAATAGCACAGAACAAAATATGGAATATTTGCAATTAATATTTAAGTCAAATGAATAAAAATTATATTTTCTTGTTGCTTAACCAAAAAAAAGGGGGGTGAGGTGAAGGTAGCGCAGAAGATTCGAGTACATTTTCCATTCGTCATGAAAGCCTAAAAAATAATTTTTTATGCAATCTAGGCTTAGGTAATACAATTTGTTAATTATTGACACTATTTTTCATATAATATGCTATATAAACGCCCACAAAAAGGGGGCGGGGTCCAAAAATAAATTTTTATGATTTTCTGGCTCCAGGGTAAAGACCTTGAACCTTCTTTGACATAAAAATGTTTCATTTGCTTAATAAATTTAAAAAAAAACTTGTAAAAATGTGTAGTTTTTCAGGGGTTGGTTTAGTTCTTCTTAGGGGAATTTTTTTCCCCCTGGTCTGATTTGGCCCATTTACGAACTTAGCCTGCCCTATCCTTCAAGATATATATGTACCAAATTTCAAGGGTCTAGCTCTCTTCGTTTAGACTGAATCGTGTTCATACAGACAGGCGAATGGACGGACGGCCGGATGGACAGACGGACGTATGGACAGACGGACATAGCTATATCGTCTTAGATTTCATCACTGATCAAGAATATATATACTTTTTTGGATCTTAGAGGGATATTTTACTATGTTACACACAGAATAAACCCATATTTCACTCTGAAAGTTAAAAAAATTAAAATGTTCAACTTTGACCTCGAATTCCTTAAAAAGTCCTCAATCAATTTTAATGTAATTAAAACTGAATCAAGCTGAGCTAAATATCTATCCATTAAAAAAAATTATTTCAATATTTTGATCGGTTCAAAAGTTACAGAATTTTGGCCAACGAAAAACGATTTTCAGCCACTGTGCGCCACAGCAAACACCGATTCCTTCTTAGCCAATTTACGATAAAAGTAGTGGCGACTTATAAAACAAGAAAAAAACAGAAATACATTAAGCACACACACGGGCGACCGACTAGCACAATTTAAATTCAACTTAAAAATTTTTGTCAAGCAGGGTTGTCAGATTTATTTTATTTATATCGCCAAAATCGATGTGAAAAATCGCCAAAACAGTTTTTTGTTCAAATTTTCCTCTAAAATGTACAATATTTTTTAAATTTAAAAATGTTTTTAACAAATCACAAAAAATAAATTTAATCGAAATATCTAAAATTCGCCAAAAATTAAAATGATTAGTAAACACGAGAAGGTAAAATTTTTACTTAAAATAATAAAAATATTGGTTATTATAATAAATGGAGACCTGACCATACACTTCCTTATGGTATTTGTTACCGTGTTCTTGTTTAGAATATGTTTTACAAAAATTAAATTTATTCAACATCACTAAAGATCAACACATGTGCGCCAAATGCCCTACTTCAATTCATAAAATTATAGCATGTGTTTTACAGTCGAGTTTTGGTGGAATTCATTATTGAAATCGATCTTTCTAGTAAGTAATTAGCAGAATGTAAATAAAAAAATCAAATTTTTCTTGAAAATTAATTTGTAAAAAAATATTCTTTCAACTTAGAGAAAATAAAACGAACTTAATCCTTATTTCAAAAGTTCCTTTGTATGTAAAAAATAAGTTTAAAAAATCATTGGAATTACCATCACATCAAATACAAAACTAATGTAGCTGTACATAATTAGATAGAATATAATATTTTTTATAATCTTTTTAAAACAAAAGTTAATATTTTCCATTATGGTTGTATTCAAAAGCATGTTAGAATTTACATATATATTTGAATACGAGAAATTTTGTTTGTGATTAAGAATTGCAATATTTTAAAATCGAAAGTTGCTTGTAAACTTAAAAAAACTTTCCAACTTCTAGAATACAATCATCTTAAGAAATTAAAAACATTTTTAAATAAATTTATGTTTCGAAAGTTTGTGGTTTCCAGAAGTAAAATCATATTTAAATATAAAAAACAAATTCAATTTCTTTGTTATCCATTTTGATATTCCTTGATTCAGTTTCTAATGTTGGCCAAAAGCCAATGAAAATTCGCCAACAATATCGCCAAATATTTTAAAAAACGCCAAAAAGGCCCCATGTTCTCACATCCAAAATTTGATCGCCAAATAAGATTGAAAATCGCCACGTTTGGCGAGAAATCGTTATATCTGACAACCCTGTTGTCAAGTTGAGTTGTAATTGATAATACCAAATTGCAAAATTTCAACTGAAGTAGAGTTGAGTTGTAAACCGTAATAGGAGCATAAAAATGACAAATTTATTTAGAATCCGGAGGTTTTAACCAAAAAAATTTATTTGTTTTGACATGATAAAACTAGTTTTTGAAAAAGTTGTTTTATTTTGAGTTATTTATTTTACCCCCAGTCTACATTATACATAAAATGATAAACATTAACACTAACATCATGTTAGTATTAAATGTAGACTGCCCAGGTTAATGTTATTTCCAAGTTTTAACATGGTTGTTAAAACATTTGTTACAAAAACGTTGTTGTTGTATTTTAGGTTGACAGCAGTATTTGTGAACAACGCCATCTGTTGCGCAATGTCACTCCTAATATCTGCTGTGCAATAAGCATTCAAACAACATTGTTGGAAAAAAATGACATAAACACGGATTCCTCACCTATAACAACAAATCCGTTGCTCTGCCGGCGTCGTGAAGACGAACTGTTATAAAAGTAAAAAAGTATTTCTACAACAATATCAAAGTTTACGGTGTAGCTGTCATTCATAATATAATTAAGTAGCTGACTACACGGCGACGTTTGTAGCCAACGGCATTTGCGGTCGTGTAGCGGTGTAGACGCTGTGGTCTATGTGGTTAAAGCTTAAATTTAAAAGGAATTAAAAAAACAAAGACTTTGTGAAGTGTGAAAAGTAACCAATATTCAGCGGAAAAAGTTAAAATGTCTATATCGGAAGGTATATTTCTACATTTCAAGAAATGTGTCAAAAATATGGCAACTTCAAAAAAAAAAAAAATCATCTTAAAAGTAAGATAATCTGTTAAGATATCTTGTCGGTAACTTTTGGCTTAACGTACAGTTAAAATGACTAAAAGCTGAAAATGTATCTTATAACATCATATTATTACTTTAAGAAAACCGCTCGTAAAGTAATAAAAATAATTTATGGTCACTATATATTATTAACGTAAGTGTATAATGTGCCGCAATGTCGCTCAAATCGCGGTACGATAAAATAAGTTATATAGTGTGGTAGCCCTCTGTCTTCAATTCGTGCAGAAGGTTCCCGTTTTTGTCTGAAGATCATGCTATCATATTATTTTTTAGAGAGATGGTAATTCGCAGGCAATTAATGCCTATAATATTCATGTTAATTTCTTTTGGTAGCGATAGCAGTAGATAAGAAAGATGGTTAGAGTGATAGTAAAGCTTTACTTTTGAACGTTATGTTTATTTCGCCGGCGATTTAGTGCTATACGGTAATATCTGCGAAGAAGAGCGTTGTGATATGTTTTATTGTAAATACCCACCAAACCAAATGTTCCGATTTCATAAAGAATTCGTAACGACTTCCGATTTCGGAACCGAAATATTACCAAAATCGTAACGATTTTTATATGAAAGGGTTGACACGACATCGCAACGATATTTAGTTACGAAATCGTTACGATATAAAGTTACGAAATCGTAACAAAATGTTGGTACGAAGTCGCAACAATATGTTTTATGTCGGTTCCTCCGTATTAGCTAGAACTTCGTTCTCTGAAAGTTAAATGAATATTCAAGGCAATACTTTACCGTAATCAAAAAAATTTCAATTGTCCATCTTACATGAATTGATTAAATTTTTTCGTATTTACTATAATTCTTTTCTGTATAATACAATTTTCGTTTTTATTTTCTTACATATAAATCAAAGTTTTATATATATTTTTTTATTTGTTCAGACAAACAACCGTAATGTCATAACGAATTCCTTACGACGAGTCTGATTTCATACAAACTAACGAAATATCTTAACGAATTCGTCACGACGTGTCTGATTTAGAAAAACTACCGAAATATCTTGACGAATTCCTTGCGACAAGTCTGACTTCAGAAAAAATCGAAACATTTGGTTTGGTGGGTAGAAAATGTTGCCACGGCTGGGAATCGAACTCGTTTACCATTTATTTCGGACTCCCTTAAATGGTGTGTTTACTGAAATGTTTTTTCGACGAGTATGTAGTTGCCACATGCCACATAGCGCGCCAAGCAAATGACTTAACGAACGCCTTAATTCTTCAAATAGACTAGGCAATTGGCCATTTTCTGGAAAGATTCATCAGGCATTACTGCATTCTCAAATAAAACTAGTGATTATTTTTCTATTTCTTTATAGATCAGCTACTATGTTGCCGTCAACGGTAAGGGGAATAGACAGATGATTATCAATTGAATCGTATGTTGTCTGAAAACACTAATGCAAATAAAGTTGTTAAAAATTTTAAATTATACACCTTCAAGCAGAGAAAAAGCTACGTTATGGTAACAAGAACCATCTTATGTTCTCTGTAACAATTTATGGTTGTAAAGAACATATTTTTTTTAATTATTCCTATGGTCACGACAAACAAATTTTTTGTTACTATTTGATCATTAAATGCTTACTACACCCAAAAATGTAACATGGTTGCTAGGAACTATATAGTTTTCAAACCACAACCAAAGTTTTATTTGTATAATATATTATTAGTAAACAAATTATAATTAGTTTGCTCGTATGTAATCATAGTATGATTAAAAACATAAAATAATGTTTGTTTTCTTTGCAATTTTGTATTTAGTTTTTTAGAAATTATTAGAATCTAATTTTACAGGTTTGTTTTCCAAAAAAAAAACAATTACTTATGAATTGAGTAATTTTTCACAATGCTTGAGTTTGCAAAATTCTTCAATATGGATACATTCTGTAACGAACGTTCGAAAAAAAAATTCATATCAAAGAAAACACCACAAACATGAAAAATGTTGATAACAAATAAAGTTTAATTTACACACACATACATACATACATACATACATACATACATACAAACATACATACATACATACATACATACATACATATGTACACTAATTAAAATATAAATAAATTAAAAGAAATCAACAAATTGTTACTGAATTAAAAATATTGAGAAAAATTAAAAAATAAAAAATCTATATGAAGACGGTAAATAAAAGAATTCTAAATAAATTTTAAATCTTATACATACATACATATGTATACATGCATACATATGTATGTATATAAAGCATAAAATATGCTTGTTTGTCGGAAAGCTATAGCTGCCTACACCAGTGACCCGTTTTTTCTGAAACTTTCAAATTGGTAAAATAGCGTACTTATTATTTGATATTATATGTGGGCGTGGCACTTCCCATACAAAGTAAATAGGTAATAGGTATCACCTTGAAATTTTGCACCCCCGTAACCTCTATATTAACATACATAGTTTAGAGAAAGATAGACTTACAAAGTGGAAAATTATTATCCTGTATCTAGAGAACTGCAATAGGTAGCGCCTTGGAATTTCGCACCAGTAACCGTCATATTAACGTACATAGTTAAGCTAAATACAGGCTGAATTGGAATAGTGGGCGTGGTACCTCTCATACAAAGTGTTAAATTATTATAGTTTAGCGATCGAAACATAACACTTCCGATTTCGGAACCGAAATATTACCAAAATCGTAACGATTTTTATATGAAAGGGTTGACACGACATCGCAACGATATTTAGTTACGAAATCGTTACGATATAAAGTTACGAAATCGTAACAAAATGTTGGTACGAAGTCGCAACAATATGTTTTATGTCGGTTCCTCCGTATTAGCTAGAACTTCGTTCTCTGAAAGTTAAATGAATATTCAAGGCAATACTTTACCGTAATCAAAAAAATTTCAATTGTCCATCTTACATGAATTGATTAAATTTTTTCGTATTTACTATAATTCTTTTCTGTATAATACAATTTTCGTTTTTATTTTCTTACATATAAATCAAAGTTTTATATATATTTTTTTATTTGTTCAGACAAACAACCGTAATGTCATAACGAATTCCTTACGACGAGTCTGATTTCATACAAACTAACGAAATATCTTAACGAATTCGTCACGACGTGTCTGATTTAGAAAAACTACCGAAATATCTTGACGAATTCCTTGCGACAAGTCTGACTTCAGAAAAAATCGAAACATTTGGTTTGGTGGGTAGAAAATGTTGCCACGGCTGGGAATCGAACTCGTTTACCATTTATTTCGGACTCCCTTAAATGGTGTGTTTACTGAAATGTTTTTTCGACGAGTATGTAGTTGCCACATGCCACATAGCGCGCCAAGCAAATGACTTAACGAACGCCTTAATTCTTCAAATAGACTAGGCAATTGGCCATTTTCTGGAAAGATTCATCAGGCATTACTGCATTCTCAAATAAAACTAGTGATTATTTTTCTATTTCTTTATAGATCAGCTACTATGTTGCCGTCAACGGTAAGGGGAATAGACAGATGATTATCAATTGAATCGTATGTTGTCTGAAAACACTAATGCAAATAAAGTTGTTAAAAATTTTAAATTATACACCTTCAAGCAGAGAAAAAGCTACGTTATGGTAACAAGAACCATCTTATGTTCTCTGTAACAATTTATGGTTGTAAAGAACATATTTTTTTTAATTATTCCTATGGTCACGACAAACAAATTTTTTGTTACTATTTGATCATTAAATGCTTACTACACCCAAAAATGTAACATGGTTGCTAGGAACTATATAGTTTTCAAACCACAACCAAAGTTTTATTTGTATAATATATTATTAGTAAACAAATTATAATTAGTTTGCTCGTATGTAATCATAGTATGATTAAAAACATAAAATAATGTTTGTTTTCTTTGCAATTTTGTATTTAGTTTTTTAGAAATTATTAGAATCTAATTTTACAGGTTTGTTTTCCAAAAAAAAAACAATTACTTATGAATTGAGTAATTTTTCACAATGCTTGAATCCTTTCTCGAATGCATAAAAATAAAGTAAAAAATAATAGTGTCCTTGATCATCACAACTTGTGTTTATATAAACAAACAAGGTATGTTTTTATGAATGTACATCATCTCACTATATTTTTTTTAATTTACTTCATAATAATATTTTACATTTTACAATATTATTTTTTAGTTAGACAATAACATGGTTGTTATTATGGTTTGACTCTAACCATATAATTAAATCATAATATGTTGCTCTTAGATTATGGTTACCTCAACCATGTTTTTCCTTTGCGTGTTATAAAAATGTCTCATGTTTTAACTATTCTTCCTACTCCAAAGTTTAGTAATTTAAGCCGTGACCATATCGGATTTTTCATAAATTATTGGCCTTTTTTTTACGACCCCTTTTTCGTCATAGAATTTCACTCAAACAAAAATTTTATGGCAGACCACATAACGTTATATCTGTGTTGTAAAGTTTAAAAAGAAAGATTTTTTTAAAGTGGTTTATGGTTGATCTTGATTCTAAATGGATAAAAATATTTTTGGGAAACTCACAAGGTACAATAAAGCCCAATACTAGTCCTTGTGAATAGCCAAATTGTTTTAATCACTTTTATTTAATTTTATAAAAACACACTAGCAAAACTATTAATGTATTCCTTATCCAAGTTAACGTGCAGCATAAACAAACAATAATTAAATTTTTAGTAAAACATGAAAGGTAATACCTAAAATCACTCAAAACGTGCTACAAGACTTACAACTTAAACACAATAAAATATACTTAAGAAATAATAATTATAAAACGACATCAATTGAATAAGCAATAAATGCAACTGTAATATTGTACAATAAAATATTTAATAATTTAAATTAAGATTCTCATCACTCATCGTGCAGATGGGAGCCAAATTCTTAAAGGTTATGATATCATCGAAGGATGATAAGGATGATATAATGCTTACCGTTGACTGATCTAATGTTGTTGATGAGGCGGAAGTAGTTAAACCGTTCTCTTTAACATCCGTTAAAGCAGCTGGGGAGGGATTAACATCTGGAGATTTATCAACATTGGAATCCATAGTGTCAGCAGACTGTTTGGCGTGGAGATCTGAAATAAAAAGTTAAGTTTTTTTTACTTAAATAATTCAGTAAAATTAATAAAGTTTGTTTTTACCTTCTTCTTTAGTTGTATTAATATTCTGTTCAGTTTCTATATTATTGGTATTTTGTTTTTTTGGTTCCTCTTCATCTGTGGCTTTTGCAGGCTCTACATTTGTGTCTTCTTGTTTATCATTTTTTTGAACATCGTTGCTTTCAGTTGCCTCTTGTGGTTTCTCGTCATGTTCTGGCTTTTGTTTCTGTTTCCCTTCCTGCTCTTCATCTTCTTCTTCTTCAATGCGTGTATCAATTTGTCCTAATGGCACATCGCCATTACGTTTAATGCTGCCATTGCTGGCACTATTGCCATTCTTAAGTATGCCCACCAAAGGTGCACCATTACCTGGTCTCTTTTCATCAACTGGCAGCTGTAAATATTTATTTTATTTTTATTTTTTTCAAAAGTAATTTTAATATAACATGTTTGTGTTGTAAATCGTCTTACCGCTTTGTAAGCATACGGTTGACCAGGTACGTTTGGCGTTTCATGCATTTTTGTGGCCTGTTCCTTTGACCAAATAATATCTTCATCCGTTTCACGTTCTATGCGTCGTTTGTATGCTAAATGACTACGATAGACTTCGAGCAGGCAGCATATAACAATGATCACAAACAAAGATGTAAAAGTTATGAAAACCACTTGGGTAGAGTCTTCCTTTGTGGATTCATCATACACATATTTAGCCGCATATGGTATACGTTGCGGTGGCTCTTCTACCCAATTTTCTGCACTCTTTAAATTGATGTTGCAAGTAAACGGAAAATTCATTAATGCCATGTTTGTTTGTGGAGGGAGAAGAATGTAAAGCCAATATTAAAAGTGTGGAAAAGAATTGAGCAGAAAATGTAAATAAATTTATTTATTAAAAGTTTTATGTTTAATAAAGTTTAAATTTAAATTGTAACATGTCACCAGATCATTCATTAGAAAATATTCACATTTTAAAACGACTTCACAAAAGCGAGTAAGGCTATATTTTATATATCGTCTATATTTTTTTGTTTGTTCTAAAGCATTTAAAAAATGAAATTTTTTAAAAAATTTTGAATTTTAAAATTTAATTTAAAAAATTTATTTTTTAATAAAAATTAATTTTTTTTAAATTAAAGGTATATTTTGAACCGTAAAAGGAAAGAAATTTTCACTATACTTTAAAAGAACAAAAAACTATAAAAAATTAAACTTAAAAATTAAAGGGTGTTACTCGAGAGGTCAGGTAATTTAACATAAATGGCCTTATATTTTGTAGCACTAAAGGCAAACATTTGAAAATTACACAGAATGCATATTACTATGTCCGCTATAACAACAAGCTTAAATATTTAAAACTAGAAATTAAAGGGTGCCCACATAAAGTATAACATTTAAAATTATAAATTAAAGGCTGTTCCTATAGATGATGTAATTTAATGTACATGGTATTATATTTTGAACTGAAATTTGTGTATCACTTTTTCCGCAATATAAAAACAATAACAGTAGAAGTTACAGGGTGTCTCCATGGTTAACTCAATTTTAATTTGACGAAAAGCTTTGTCTTTTGAACCGCTATAGATAGACACTTGCAATTTACATAGTATGTATATTGCTACTTCGCCTACAACAGTAAGTATCAAAATTAAAGGGTGTCCCCATAAAAGACAGATTTTGTTTCATATAGTTTAACTTTTATTGATTGAAAATTACATTGAATTCCTTTTAAATTTTAAGTTTTAGAGTTTTTTGTTTGTATTGAAAGCAATCATCGTTTATTGATTTCAACAATTTCAATTGTTTTAATGCGAGTCTGTCAGTCTGGGGGTTGTATCTGCGATTCCCAGAAAAACTCTGGGTGTTTCCCTAGCGAAAGTCTCCCTTATCTGACATGGGGTTTCATTTAGATTTTAATTATAATTAAACGTAATGTTTAATTGGATATTTCCAATTACAAATTATAAGTAATTGTGATTTCAATCAGGGACGAAAGTCAATTAAACAAACATCAATTACATTTTAAAGCAATAAGTTATTTATTTTATTATGGTTTTTCCTTTAAATCTAAAGCGGCCTAGACACGATCAAATGGCTGGATGTTAAAATCGTGTATGTGTGCTGGATGCTTTGATGTACACATACTGGGTGATTCGTCAAGCCAATTGCTCACCATTTAAATTATGGTCACTTAAATAAATTGTACGATTTCTTTTCTTTCGATATTTTTGGTAAACGCACAACTTGAAATCTCCTCTAAATTTGTTCTTGATGAACAAACGCAATACACAGATTAAAATGTGACATCCAGCATGCCAAAAATTTTTAATTTTCATCCTGCATCGTCTGTGTAACACACACAAATATATTTTTACAAATACTACTACTATACTGAATGTTTATTATGACCATGTCTAGGCCGCATCTAATTCATTTATTTTATTAGGATTTTTATTATTTCCTTACGTTTTTAATGTGGTAAAAGGTAATTAATAATTTTTGTAATTAATAATCGACAATTTGTTTAATTAATTATTTTCATGTAATAGTAATTGGATTTTTATAATTGCTAATAATTGTAATTGGAACTATCAATTGCAAATTAATTGTAATGTGTAATTGAAAAACCCCAATTACAATTACAAATTATTAAATGCATTTGTAATTGAAAAATGGCATTTAAAATTACATATAATTGCGTTATTGCATGTGTAATTAATTACAAACTGTAATTGTCATCCTCCAAGTCTCATGATTTTAATTTTCATAGAAATATAACATTTTTTTTTTAATAGATCATAAAGTAATTGAAAAATTTTTTTGTAAAAATATTTTTTTGAAAATTTTTAGAAAAATTTTATTCGAAAAATTTTCTCTAAAAATATTTTGTAGACTTGTATGTAAATATTTTTAAAAAAATTTGTTTAAATTTTTAAAAAATTTTTTTGTTAATTTTTTTTTTTTAAATTTTATTGAATTTGTTTTTTTTTTATTTTAATTTAGGACCTTCCTGCAATTGAAAAACCCCAATTACAAATTATTAAATGTAATTGAAAAATGCCATTTAAAATTACATATAATTGCGTTATTGCATGTGTAATTAATTACAAACTGTAATTGCCATCCCCCAAGTCTCATGATTTTAAATTTCATAGAAATATATTTTTTTTTAAATAGATCATAAATTAATTGTAAAAATTTTTGCAAAAATTTTTTGTAAAAATATTTTTTTTTTAAATTTTATGAAAAATTTTATTCGTAAATTTTTCTGTAAACATATTTTATAAATTTGTATGTAAATATTTTTAAAAAAATTTTTGGTTCATTTTTTTTTAAATTTGATTGAATTTGTTTTTTTTTTAATTTTGGACCTTCCTGCAATCTATATAAAGTTAGAATGGTTAGACTGAAGCAGAAAAAAAAATTCTTCATATTGACCCCCATGTGTCCTTTAACTGCTCCTGTTTACCAGTGGGCACCCTGTGGGTCCATTGGCTGTCTCTATGTGTATTGCTTTCTATAAAGGTCTTTAATAAAAATCAAAGTAGAAAAGCCATACCAACCTAAAAACAAACAAAAATCGCCCCTCGCAGGGGGTTATTGATCCCCCGAGATCTGTATGCACTCCTTGCGATCTACATTTCGTGGTCTAATATTTATTTGACAAAAAAACAAAAGAGAATCATTAAAGCCAAAAAAATTAACATAAACCTGAAAAAATATAGTTGGGCGTGGTTTTTGGCCCGCATCCTCCAAAGGAATGATTCGATTTTGCTGAATTGCAATCCAAAAATTTTCGAAACTATGCCTAGCAGATTGTGTACTTAAATTTTATGTATCTCTTCTGGCGCTTTGGCAAATCACATTACTACCCGAACATGGAGAGACGGACAGATGGACTTCGCTTAATCAACTTTTCCATGTATAAGGATCTAGAATATACATATGTATATACTTTAGGCGGAAATGAATATTGTAGATATTACACATGGAATGACAAACTTATATATGTATACCCTTTCCACCTGTGGTGAAGGGTATAATAAAATTAAGTATAGATTTGATGCCCGTATTTAACTCCACTGTTAAATATCGATTATGAAATAGAATGAAAATAATTAAAAAATTTACTTACCAAACTAACATTGACCATGGGTTCCTGTGAAGGTTGCTCTGTTATATCAAATTTAGCAACACACTGTGCACTACGCAGGCCTTGAGGATTTATGACAGTTATATTGTCTGCTCCAGATTTAGTAAAGAACATATACTCCTCCAAAGGTTTCATTATATATTGATTTACTTGAATGTAAATGTCTAGAAATAACAATGTAATTATATAAGAACATCGAAATATTCCCAAAAGAAAAGAATAACCAAAACTTAAGGTTCATTTATATTTTAGTATCTGGTTACCCTTGGTATTGTTCGTTAGTTTAATTATTAAATGGATTATAAGTATTTTTTAGCCTTTATTCAATTTTGAGCAATTTAAAAATAAACACTTATGTATCGAGAAAATAATGCCATAAATTTATTTTTTTTCGACTTTACTTTTGGAAGAAAAGTCTGACAAAAATACTATTTAGACCCATTTCAAAAACCTGTCGAAGCCTTAAGAATTAATAGCCATTTCCCTGAAATTTATTGAAGTGCATATCAATGACTAAAGCGTATTTCTACTTCAATAAATTTTTTTGTCTATACATTTTTCGGCGTTAAAACCTTAACCGAAGATCATACATTGAAACATTTAACAGGAACATATTGTTCATAGTCTACCACTACTGACACATACTAGGTATGTAGGTGTGTTTACCCAGCAAGCACGCAGTTTGATTTTAAATAGAGAATGGTTTGATTTCAAATTGAGAACGATTTAAAATAAAGATTTTTTTTCAACGATATAAGCTTGATAATAATTTAATAATAATTGAATAAAAAAATAATAAAATAATTTTCTTATCAAAAAAAGGAAATTGTTCTCAAATGGAAAAATTAACTTATTATCAACTTATTTTGAAATATTGTTCTCAAAGGTTTATTAAACTGTGGATTGCATGTATGTACATATGGAACGTGTTTTGTTATTTTGCATTATTTTTCTATTTTGAAATTGGATTTTCAGTTATTAAGGTTGTCGTAATCGTACCTCTACGACTACGCAACCGTAATAGGGCTGAATATATATTTTAGTTTGGTTTTGTTAAGACTTAATAGACGATTCTATGTGGTTGTCGTTTTTATCGTCGTTTCGTTCTAAATTCATATTCTTGAAATAAAGTGTGGTAGCACTGTAATTTTTTGTGTTATTATTTACGACATTTTTGTAAATTTTTGAGAAGTTTGTTATTTCTTTTGAATTTTATTTTTCAAGTTCAAGTGATTATGATTAAATAATGAATATAAATAAACATCGGAAGATGCTACGACAGTTACGTTAACATTTTTGCCATCCCAGATTCTAAGTGCGAAACTCGATTAATCGGCGAATACCACTACGTTTCCTTTTGAGTTAATTTGTTTTTCAAATTTTAATAGGTTTGACACCGCTTCCTAAAATGGTGAAATCACACCTGTTTATAAAAGCCTTCCCCTGTTGGTCTGGAATCAAAGCTTCCTTTTTATCTTGATTTATAGTAATAAAAAAACATTTTAATGGGTATTTCCTCCTAACTGAAGGCCCAACCGGATTTAATTTATAGGCAGTTTCGCTTCAAAAATCACTAAATTTTACGATTTTATCCCCTTTCAAAAACCCTTAGCATAAACGGGATGTTTTTCCATTTAAGAAACTAAAATTAATGTACTTTTTTTTAATTTTAAATTTTTTTTGCTTGTAGTCGTTTGGATTTCGTTGCCTAGAATTATGATGACAGAGAACGAATGTTTTATTGTTGTTTCTATCTTCGTTTCAAAATAGAGAATATTAACATATTTACAACGAATGCCGTTAACGCCCACGGTGATACCAAATTGTCGTTTTTATTTCGTTTTCAAACTACAACGCCAATGGGAATACTGCCGAATAATAATTTTTATAATTAAATTATAAAAACATTTTATGTATTTATTTATTTTGAATTGATAAACTTAACCTAATTTTTATAAATGATATTACATTTTTTTAAATGAACATCAATTTGAGTTTAAAAATTAAATTCTGTCTTTCTTTGACAATTACACGTAATATCATACGAAAAAACAATGTAACAAGTATTCCAAACTTTTGACTTTGTGTTTGCTGGGTAAACGTTTATGTATAGAAGGTGTTTGTTAAAAAAGTTACTTTTTAAATTTCGCCGGCTTCGTACATTAGATGCTTAATTTTTTTTATTCAGTTGATACATATTTCTTCAACATACTACCTTCTCATTTTCAGTCATTTTGCATTATAGTTTGCTACTCAAATATATAATGGTTAGTGCTTTGTAGTCCTAGCAAAGTATTAAGTAGTGAGTACCGAGTATCAACTATTTGATAATTATTTTGAGTACTCAATACACAAACGTTGTTAATCAATACTTTTGGGTGACATTTTAAAAATAAATTGAATAGAATATTTGATGATTATGACAATAACTTTATTTTGCTATTAGGTATTGAGAACGATTGAGTAGCCAATTTAAAAGTATTGAGTAGAATCGAGTAGTTGAAAGTAGTTGAAAGTGCTAGAATTTGTCGGTACTAGTGCTTTGGGGTGGTTGACGACTTAAAAAAATTTCTTTTTAATATTTTTATTTATCGTATCTTCAATATATGTATGTAAGCTGGCAATAATTACTCATAGGTTAAATCTAAGATAAAGAAATTTTTAATATAAATTAAAAATTAATTTTGTGTGAAAAAAGGCATTGTGATACAGATTTACGTCGTGAATAGCTTATCGCCTTAACCTGACTGTAGTCTAATGACTGGGTTAATATGAATCGTCTATCAACGTCCGTGTTGCGAATAACAACACAACAAGTAGCAATTTAAGAACATAGCTGGCTGGACCATGCTTAAGGGTTAAGAGTATACTCCTGCCAGGAGTTAAAGACCATCTAAACTGTTGCAACACCCTGATGTGTTCTTGGTGGATGGCAAAAGTACGCTAGACTAAATCACTTTTATTGTATTTCATTGAAAACCCCAGCTACTAAGTTACTCCCCGCAGGACCTGAACAACACCCTTACACAGAGACTATAGGGTTGTCGCTATGGGGCTGCTGGTTCAGAATAAAACTCTTCAATTTGTTTTTTGTTTTATTACGGAAATGATGATGGCTTTGATTTTTAATATCGAGTTTTTTTTTAATTGAGGCAAGGAGGAATATGACTAATTTCCAGTCAGGCGAAGAGTTAATATTCGGTGGCATTAATTGCCTTTTTGAATATATTTTGAATATATTTTGTCAAATATATTCAACACTAGCTATCCCCGGTACGCTTCGCTACACCCATCCGAAAAAAATACAATAAACCTTTAACTCGAAAAAGCTCGCTAGTATCACTTCGAAAATGTTTTAGTTTATATGCAAGGTACGACGTCCGCTGTTCGCATCCAATCTGTTTTTTGCTATTTTGTATTAACACGATAATAATTTTTACTTTATATGGGAGAAACGACTCGCACTATCCTAATCAAGTCTATATTGTAATAGATTATGCACATTAGAATGAGGGTCACTTGTGTAAATTTTCAAGACTCTAAATATTGTAGTTCTTTAGTTACACAATAATAATTTTTCATTTTATATGGGAGCTACCTAGCCGTCTATCCCAATCCAGTTTGTGTTTTGCTAGATTGTGTACATTGGTCTATGGGTTACTTGTACAAAGATTTAAGAATCTACTTATTATAGTGGTTTAGGTACACAATAATAATTTATCACTTTGTATGGGAGGTACTACACCCACTATCCCAATTTAGTCTGTATTCTGTAAGACTATACATATTGGTATGAGGGTTACTCGTGCAAAGTTTCAAGACTCTATATATTGTAGTTCTCAAGTTATACAATAATATTTTTCCATTTTGTATGGGAGCTACCACGCCCACTGTTCCAATGCAGTCTACATTTTGTTAGTCTATGCACATTAGTTATATGGTTACTTATGTAAAGTTTCAAGACTCTACCAATTGTAGTTCTCTAGGACGATAATACTTGCTCACATTGTATGGGAGGTACCACGCCCACTATTCCAATCTATAATAAGGGGGTTACTGGTGCAGAATTTCAAAAATCTACCTATTACAGTTCTGTAGATACTTAAAAAGTGGGCGTGATCAATTTTTCTTTCCGTAAAAACCTAAGTTGGGTTATGATAAAGATTTAAGAAAACGGTGGCCAAATCGGAGCCAAAGTGATGCGATTACCAACGAACGACATTTGATTTTATTTATATAAAAGATAGACTACATTTACATTGTATACGGGTAAATGCATTTTTACAGTTACAGAGTTAACAGTTATTAACAGTTGAGAATTGTCGGTGACCGTTTGATTTGTTTAGAATAATTTATCGATGATTTTTTTTTTGTAACCTTAATTATTTTTCACACTGCCAGTGTTAATAATATAATTCATTGCTGTTGACAATGCTTGCATGGCTGTAATCCTGTAATATTAAATATATATATATATGCACATGTTCGTATACTCACTTGATAGACAACCACTGTAACTTTTGAACACAGCAAAACGTGTATCTGTTGTATTAATACCGCCGATTTGCACACGATTAGCACTCATTTCTGCCGACGGTGTTAAAGCTCTGGCACCAATTGCCGCCAATGGCACTTGTTCGCGGTCAATGAAAAGTGTTGCTTCAGTAAAGTTTCGTTGATAATAAATCGAGTGGCGAGCATTATTCAGAAAATTTCTGTCGATACGAGCACCCACAGTGGGACCCTCACGATCCTCTTCGAACAATAAATAACCATCAGCTGTAATGGCAATCATTAGATAATAACTACGATCTGAAGCTGTTTGAAGTAAAAGCATGACACGATTGGCGCGTCTAAGGTCCAGTGAAGAGAATGCCAATTGCAGGCGTACATAGTCTACTTTGCCGGCTAATTCAAATTTCCGTTGTAACGTTGATTCGCCACTAAAGTCAGCACCCTTTTCCTCCATGCAAAATTCTCCCAAAAAGCTGGTATGTTCACAATCGCAAGATGATTCCTTTTTGGCGAAATTCTCTCGACAAATACCGCCATTTTTGCAGGGTTCAGCATCACATTTAATCTGGCAATTGGGTAGAACGCCATCCACAGCTGTAATAAAGATTTTAAAAATATTTATAAGATTTTAACAACTTGTGTTCATAAATATTTTTAATGCTTAAAATATTTTAATTCTTGCACATGTCTTCTGTATGGATATTTACATTAAACAGTTTACAACTTTATTCCTTTGAAAGTGTTGGCTTTATCGTTGTATAAACGAATTCTTTATGTAGGATTTCCTTACTGGTAAATTCAATTTACAAAAATATTTAAGGATTATTTGGGGAAGTGGGTGGGTGGTGGTGGGTGGTGGTGTCATACTGAATCAAAGTTCAAAGAAATGCTTTTGGGTAAATTGCCATTTTTATCCGATTAACATTTGTTAATTTTACTTGCTTGTACTTATGCATGTGGTTGACCATATTGAATATTTAGGGTTAGTAGCAGAGATGGGCAATGTTTGCAAAGTTGAAAGTAAAAGATTTTAGCTGAAAAATGTATGGAGGTTAAGTAATATTTACTTTTATTTACAGCATTATGTATATATGTATATACATATTTTTATTTTACTTGTACTTGTAAAATAATTACTTGTAACTTAAATAATTTAATTAAATCTTTCGACATTTTTGGGTTATAAAATTGTATTGAATTAAAATCTTTACAAAGATTAAACGAGTACTTTGGCTTTAGCATTAAGATTTCAATTTAAATATGCTCTGAGTTGGTTGGAAGCATGAGAACAAAATCAGAATAGTCATGGTATAAATAACAGTCAACGGTAAGGTTAAAACATTTTATGAAACAATTGTACACGTAAAGATAAACCATGGTTGTGGTAAGGTTACAGGAACCACTTTATGCTCCTTGTAATATTATATGGTTACTGCACTCAAAAAATACAACATTGGTTTAAACTGCACGCAAAGAAAAAACATCGTTATGGTATGGTTACAGGAACCAAATTATGTTCTCTGTAACAACATATGGTTGCGATGAACAAATTTAAGTTGTCTGTAACATTACTTTGGTCCGAATAAAAAAGTTTTGATTAAAATTTTATCATTAAATGGTTACTACGTACATAGAATTCAACATGGTTGGTTTTAACTATTTAGTTTTTACTCCTTAACCAAAAATTTTTAAAAATAAATGTTATTTATGTCACGGAGTTTATTGGTTTGTCCTTAAAAAAAAGTAATAAAAAATGTATAAACAATTGTTTCGGTAATTTATATACATGTTTAATTATTTCTTTTTCTCTGTTGAATTGAGCGCTTGGTTTCCCGCAATTCGTATACTTTTGGTGTGAGACTGAAATTTATTTTTAATTTTTATATCAGAAAAAGAGATATCATTACTGATGATGAAATGTTCGCAGATACTTAGAAAACGAAATTTGTCGATGATGTAATTTACGAGATGTCATCAAAATTAAAGATTTCAATCCCTCAGCTGAAGAAGCTGATGTTCTCAGAATGCTTTGCTTTCGCAGACAAGAAAGACTTCACTTTGTACTTGAAATACTGCATGAGAGAGGTGTTGGCTGAATTGGAAAAGAGATGCCCCGATCAAATTGATGTCTTCAAGAACAACATGAACAAAGTAATGAAAAAATCTTGAGCCGTTTTAAGGATTCACAATTCTTTACTAGTAAATCCATGAACTGCGATGGTATGGGCCAAGTGCGAATGCCGTGAAGAAAAATTCTAATTAAATTTATTTATGTATGTAGTAATAAAGCCATCTGTATTTTATATAAAATTATTAATAAAAAAAAAAATAAAAAATAATTTTGTATTTTAAAATGTATAAAAACTGGCAGCATATCCATTTCATATGGAATTTCATATTTTTTAGCCATACTATTAATCGTTAATTTAACCATAATGTTATAATGTTCAACAATAATATGGTTTCACTACAACAATATAATTTAATCATAATATGTTGCTCTTAGACCATTCTTTTTCTTTGCGTGTATAACATTTTTGCTAAACTACAAACCACAACCTAAGTTTTTAAAGTTTTCCAAAATATTATATTATTTTGAACCAAAATATATTAATAATAAACAAAATATGTTCAGTTTCTTTATATGTAACCAAGTAATGTTTGTTTTAATTCGTCGGGTTTGACTGATTTCTGATTAAAAAAAAAATAATAAAAAATGTGCAAGTTTTTTTTTTAAACATAAATATATATATGATATTATATGTAAATATAATAAAACTGTAACAGGACTATTTCTGTACATGAAAATTTTTTTGAAGATTTTGTTGCTGGTGCAGTTAGTAGTGTCTGACCGTCTGTCTGCGTACGCATCACGTAAAAACTACTAGATGAATTTTAATAAAGTTTTGTGAGGAGGTACCCTAGTATCTTGAGTCAAATATAGGATACCTTTTTTCCCCAAAAATATCTCAATTCCAAGAGAAAAGGTAGTGAAAGTACGCAATTTTACTGATTCTGGCGCGAAGGCTAGTCCTTGATAAATATAATAATAAATAAAAAAAATATATATCATCAAAAATATTCCCATATAACATAATAATAATATGGTTTAACTCTACAACCATGTAATTTAATCATAATATGTTGCTCTTAGATTATAGTTACCTCAACCATGTTTTTCTATGCATGTATCATACAACTCTTAAAAACTAACAATCTATGAGATTAATTAAGACTCATCTCTTTAATGTTTGGTTAAGAAAGCAACGTGCCTAGTTTGGATGTGTGAGTATCAATATGCATATGGGTGGACATGGCAAGTTCAATTTAAAGTAAATAATAACTAGGAGAATTATGTAAACTAGGCCCTTTAGACGCTATGTAGATGACTTTACTGCAAATATTCGTAGCAAAACGAAAAAATCGACTGCGTGCGAAAGGTGGGTATGGCACTTTATATATTCATCATCATGTACATGCATAATAAATATGGTTAAAGTAACCATAATATAATAATTATAATATTATATGGTTGTAGTCAAACCATATTAGTATTAAACAATATTGTTATGTTAGAGCTATATTATTGTGAATCCTGTCAACGAAACTGTTTAAAATAAACAAAATTTGTTAGATATAAACATATTGTAATATAATAAAAAATTACTATTTTATGATCACATACTTATAAACATTATATGATTAAATTAAACGAAATAATTTAAAAAAAATGTATCATTTATTAGGGTGTTAATCAATACATATAAAATATATGACATTTTATTAATATACAAATTAGGAAAACGTTATAATCCCTTTTCATTATAGACTAGCTGTGCCCGATACTTCGTCAGCGTCCTTCAATATTTTTTTTCGATTTTCCATTGAAAGTAATCCACACCAAATTTTAAGACTCTACTTTTATAAGGCTTTTTATATGGTTTCTGTATTTACTTTATTTAATTCTGTAAATAGTGTTTAAAATTTTCCGCTGTAAAAATTGCTGCCAAGTTTGCCATTAATTCGGTAAAATTGTTTACAATTTTATTGTTATTCCTTTGTATATTACAATCCAAAAAAATCCAATGACTAACAACTAACATTTTAATCATTCATTGGTTCCATATTAATAAACCTAACATATTTTGTTTATTATTAATATATTATGGCTAAATATAATATATTATTTTGGAATACTTATAAACCTGTGGTTGTGATTTGCAGTCTAGCAAAAATTGTATAGTTAAAAGCAACCATGTTGCATTTTTTGTACTTAGTAACCATATAATGATGAAATTTAAATAAAACTGTCTTATTATGACTTAAGTAATGTTAAACACAACTAACATTTTTCATTGCAACTATGTATTGTTACGGAGAATGACCATCACAACCATGGTTTTTTTCTAAAGCCTGGTACTCTGTTAAGTTTGTCATGCGGAATTCTGTCAAACTTGATATATAAACAATTTGTATGAAAAAGTCACGAAAAAATGTAGCAGAACTAGTACTCTGTTTTTGCAACATTTTACCAAAACTGTGAAATAAAGCAAATGGGCAAAAACGCAAATTAATTTTTAAAATCAGGCTTCAGTTTTTTTATTCTCTCTATTGCCCAGTATTCTGTTCAGGTTTTTATGCGGAATGCTCTTAACTACATACATTTGTATGAAAAAAATCATGAAAAAAATGTTGCAGAACTAGTACTCTGTTTTTGCTGTGTAAAACCATTGAAATGTTTCTGGCAACATTTTACCAAAGCTGTGAAATAAAGCAAATGGACAAAAAACGCAAATTAATTTTTAAAATCAGGCTTCAGTTCTTTTATTCTCTCTATTGCCCAGTATTCTGTTTAGGTTTTCATGCGGAATGCTGTCAAACTACATACATTTGTATGAAAAAATCATGAAAAAATGTTGCAGAAGTAGTACTCTGTTTTTACTGTGGATAAACATTAAAATGATTCTGGCAACATTTTGTGAAAGCTGTGAATTAAAGCAAATGGGCATTATTTTATGTGGAATTTTTTGTAAAATTTTTGTTGAAAATTTTGTAAAACAATGTGGTCTATTTAAAAGCAAGAAAATCGTAATATTCTTCCAAATCGCGAGATAGACACCACATTTTAAATGTCACATTTTCCTTGTGAAATAATAAATGTTGCTCAACATTTTTCACAAATTCAAACAGAGAATAGGCTTAAGTTGACATAATAATTTTTTACAAATTAGGTGATTCCTGTATCTGAGCTTGATTGGTTAAATAGATGATGTTTAAAACTAAACACTACTCAAAGTAGAAAAATGCTGAATACGAATGTAGCGATCTAGAAAATGCATTACATACTGCTGTTGTCTAAAATAAAATTTTTCTGTTTTTTTTCTTTAAAATTAATCACCTTATTTGTATATAGTTTTAACTTAGAGACAATTAAACGAACTTAAGCCTGATTTAAAAAATTTATTTTCATGTAATAAAGAGTTCGCCTAATAATTTAAATATTTAATATCAAAAACATTTTATTGAATTGTGTGTGATTCAAACCTTTTTACTTTTCAATGTATCTAGAGAACTACTACTCTTTTTACGGCAAATACTCTCTTGTATGCACACAAAAAAGATTTGCATACGAGTATAAAAGTGTATGAGAAAATGATTCTTGAACATGAAAATTATCGAGTTTTACTTCTATGTGTTCATTGTTTCGGCCTGAAATTTTTAAACATTGTAAAAAAATTAATTACAGTTCAGGTACTTAACTTTAGTCTGGCTTCCCATTGCACACACCTGTAAAACGGGTGTCCATCCATGGCATACACAAACAAATATGCAGTCACATATGCATGTGCATAATATATGCATTTAGATTTTCTTACATGTGTATCTGTAGTGTGTGAATGTGAATGTTTTATCCTTGAACACTTGGGGGTAACCATAAAGGAAATTGCAAACAAATATTCTAAAGGATAATAAATTCCGAATGTCAACAGGCATTCGAGTGTATGAGAATATGTATTCATATATGATACTTAAGCTGATGTCCTTGTTGCAATTCCATTTGCAATATTCTGGCATATTGAATTCTGTTTAGCAATAATTTTTATAAAATCTTAAACATACCAAATTCATGCACTGACTTACATTTTTGTATGATTTGCATGTAACTTACTCGGTGCAATATTCCTTTCGTTAATGTCAGCTAAATCAATAAGATTCGCACCAATCTTTAAGCCACGTACGCATCCAATATAACCTTCTAGAGCTGGTGCATCAGGATTTGTTCGCAATAAATTTGCGGGATCATAACCGCCAATATTGAATTGGAAATATTCAGTGGGTGGTGCTGGTGGACGATGCGGTGACAAGACCTCTGCAAAAAGATAAGCAATGAATTAATAAATATTTTATGAAACGAAATAATCTGTAAATTCGAGAACTTCCATACGTTTTGCAAGTTGTGTACTGCAGGCCATTTTCAAGATGAAAATAACAAATCAAATCAAAAAAAAAAAAAATCTTAATTTTCCTCTCATTTTACGATACATTACAATATGGATGCATGGATGTATGTAGGTTGCCTCTCTTTCTCTCACTAATACATAATTAATGGTCTTGGATAGAGAATTAAAAGGAAATAATGTTGGCTTCTGTTACTGCATTTGAGGTTTATGTAATTGAAATCACTTTAATAAAGTGTTCAATCCTATCAAACTCTGAAATGTAGTTGCGATTTCCAATAGAAATAAAGTGCTTTGAGCAGCAAGAAATATTAAAACAAAATAAAATCATAGGGATATAAAGTTACTCTGAAATCAGTTGCAAGAAAAATGAATAGTTAATGGTTGTCATGTTTCCTCCTTTGTAAACTGTCCTGTTTACCAATATCTCAATTGTGGCTATAATTATGAAAGTGGTTTAAGTTAAAACTAAAAAAAAGTCGTTTGTGGCGACTTTTACAAACAATTTTACACTCAAAATAAATTTTCATTAATCCAGATTAATAAACTTGATATTTTTAGAAGATATTTTTGGTAATTTTAAAGTGTGGATACAAATAAATTGTATTTTTATTATAGGGTGCCTCTAATACAGGCGAGCGGCTCGTCTAGAAAATTTTTGTTTGATTTATATGCTATTGTTGTTGTTGTTCCTCTAATCATATTACTAAAAGTTTTGGCTCCAGTTAGTTTTGGTATATATGGTACACTGTAAAAAGTTTTTACGTTTTCAGATGCCTCCTTGTTGTAATTTCTGATTTTTAAGCATTTATTTATCAGATTGTTAATTATGTGTGTTGGGTAGCTGTTCATTGTTAGTATTCTTCTAATTTTTTCGATCTTATTCTTTTCATAAACTCTCTCACGTAGTTGCAAAACATTTTTAATCAAATTTGTCGCAGTGTTAAGCTTAGTATTCATTGGTTGTGTTGAATTAAAGTTTATCATCCTGTCTGAAGAAGTTGGTTTTGTGTACCAATTTATTCTTATATTTCCATGGTCATTAATTATAACTATATCTAAATAAGGTATTTCATTGTTTTTTTCACATTTAATGGTAAATTGTATTTTGTTGTGGTATGCATTAAGTGTTTCTAATATTATCTTATCGTCCGATTTTTGTATTACTGCAAATAAATCGTCTACATATTTCGTCATAAATTTTATTCCAATATTTCTTGCTCTTAATTCTTCAATTACATCGTCTAGCAGTGCGTCTAAAACAATATCTGCAATTGTTGGTGATAAGGGGTCCCTATGGGCATACCATACAATTGATGATAAAGTTTGCCATCATAAGCAAAGTAATTATTTTCTTTTAAACAAAATTGAAGAATTTTCAAAATCTTTGGTTTTGATATTGATGTATAAGTTTTGAGTATTTCCCATTTGTCCATTATATTTTTTATTGCTAAATAGATTGGTATATTGGTGAAAAGTTATACCACGTCGAACGAAACCATAATTTCATCTTTTTCTAGTTTGACATCCCCTAATCTACATTTTATGTCCAAAGAATTGCGTATGTTATAAGTCGTTGATGTTATGTTTTTCAGGATTTTCCCAACATATTTTCATAATTGGCAGCACGGTACTTTCAAGGATGAAGATATTGGTCTCAGTGGCATGCTGTCTTTATGAATCTTGGGAAGGCCATATAATTCAGGAGCCGCAACCGAATGTGGAATTAATTTAAATTTTTCAAATTTTGAGATGTAGCCTTCTTTATATAGTTCTTTTACCAATGTATTATTTTTCTTTAGAAGATTTTGAGTGGTATTTTCTCTTATCTTTCTATATGTGTTATTGTCATCTAATATTTGTTCCATTTTATTTTTATAGATGTTTTTGTACATTACGACAGTTTTGTTACCTTTGTCCGCAGTGGTTATAACGTTGTTGTCTTTGTGTTTTCCAATAATTTTTCTTGTCTCCTCGTAGGCACTTAATATAAATTTTTCTTTTTCAGTGTTTCTGTTATTCCGTTTGAAATAGGCAATTCTGTTTGCAATTTTTGATCTTGTGGTTTCTTTTTCAGTTTCGTCTTTCATATTTTGAACCCATTGTTCAATATCAGCTATTAGCGGAATCGGTGCAAAATTTTTGTCATTTATTGGTAATGCAAATTTATTTCCAAGTGAGAGGATCCATTTTTGTTCCAGTTCAAATTTTATATTAGTTTGGTTAATAAACCATTCGTCATTATAAATAAGGTTAAGTTTTGTAAATTTTTTATATTTTGGTTTATTTATTTTTGTTAAGTGTGTTTTTTGAATTTTTGTCCGTATATTGTGAAACTTATCCCACTGTGTTTTTTTTAAATTTTTCAATTAGCAAAAATTTAGTTAACGTAGTAGTAAAAAATTCTAGGAAAAACAACCCATAAAATTAGTTAAATTTACGTCCCTAAAAGAAGTTAATGTGACATAAAGTTTTCAGATAGAAAAATCTTGTAACTAGATAGATTCGAAAAATGCAGGAGAAGGATTTAGCGATCCAGAAAATCCATTACAATCTGCTAATAACTAGTTTTTTTCCAGTTGGTGAGGATGAAGTCTAGCCCCAACTAAAGCTTCCCTTTTGTTTTGTGAGTTTTTATTTAATACTAGCTGTGCCCGCCACGTCGTGGGTGCCCTGATAATATTTTACTCGATTTTGCTTTGAAAATATTCCACACCAATTGTAAGAATCTTACTTTTATAGTGCTTCAGTTATGGTTTATGTATTTCTTAATATAAAAGTACCCATCCTTGGATAAAATTGAACAATTTATAAAAAATTCTAAAATTCTTAAAATTATTGTAAAGCTCTGTAAGAGAAGTTTAAAATATTTTAATAACAATGTAATTCCAAAAAGTAAAAGTACAAACGTATTAAATTGGCGCCATCTGTGGCGTAATAGTAAAATAAAAATAAATAAATAAGTGTCGTGAAAATTTAACCGTGTTGAAAATATACCAGTTTTAAACCAAAATTTTCAGTATCTTTAAAGCGGAAACTGCGTTTTTCACTGCTTTTTCTCCTTTTTTCTTGGAAATAAGACATTTTTGGAATAAAGTATCGTATATTGGGTTCAGGATACTAAGGTACCTACTCACAAAATTTTGTTAAAATCCATCCAGTAGTTTTTACGTGATGCGAACACAAACGAAAAGCAGACAGACAAACAGACAGACAGAAACACAGACAGACGGATATGAGTTACTATTTTATTATATGTATAGATTTACCCCTTATAAGTGTTGTTGCTTTAGCCAACCTTTAATTAGCAATGAAAGTGACTTTTAGTTTATTTCTTTTGCCCCAGCATTATTTTTTGTTTAATACGAGCTGTGCCCGCCACGTCGTGTGCTTTCTGTCAATATTTTATTCGATTTTGCTTTGGAAGTAGTCTACACCAAATTTTAAGACTCTTTCTTTTATAAAGCTTTAGATATGGCTTATGTATTTACTTTATATAAAGTTACCCATCCCTGGGTAATTACTCTGGCGAAAAGGTTTATATAAAATTCTAAAATTATATAAAACTTTAAATTTATTGTAGTGCTCTCTAAATCGTTTTTAAAATTTCCCGTTGACAAAAATAAAAGGTGCTGCTAAGTTTGCAGTGCCATTGAATTTTTAACCGACTTCAAAAAAAGAAGGAGGTTATCAATTCGTCTGAATGTTGCTTTTTTTTTATGTTTGTGCCCGCAGAACTCAGTCATTTCTGAACCGATTTTAAAAATTTTGCACTATTAGAAAGGTTATGGCTACAGATTGGTCCCATTTTAAAAGAAGTTCAAAATTTTAAAAATTAAAGGGTGTCCCCATACAACATACATGTTTTTTACGTGTATTATGAACATTATAGGCCACCAATTTAAAATTAAAAAAAAGTGCGTATCAGTGTAGCTCTCAACAACAAAAAGTAATTAAAAAATGAAATTAAAAATTAAAGGGTGACCCCATAGGTGACTTAATTTCACCTTTATTCTCCTATCTTTTAAACCGTTATAGACAAACACTTGAAAGTTGCACAGAATGTTCGTTACTATGTCTGTTATAATAAGTATAAATATTTAAAATTAGAAATTAAAGGGTGTCCCATTAGTTGGATTATTTTGATATATATATGGCCAAACTTTTGAACCTTTATAGACAGACAGTTGAAATTTACAAAGTACTTGTATTGCTAAGTCCGCTAAAATAACAAGTGTAAAATATGAATTTGGAAATTAAAAGGTGTCCCAATAGTTAATGTTAAAGTAATATATATGGCCAAACTTTTCAACTGTTATAGATAGACAGTTGAAATTTACAAAGAATATAGGTTCTTTGCTTAGTCCGCTATTAAAACAAGTATAAAACTTGGATCTATTATTGATGTTATTTGACCATTATGTCCTCATCTTTGAAACCTTTATAGACAAACACTTGAAAAATAGACAAAATGTTCACTACTATGTCTCGAATAACAACAAGAATAAATATTTAAAATTGGAAATTATAGGGTGTCCCAATAGTTGATGTAATTTGATGTATATGGACACAAAGTTAAAATTTAAAAAGAATCTGTATTGCAAAGTGTTCTTTAAAAAGTATTTATATTAAAATTTGAATTTAAAGGGTGTCCCAATAGGTGACGTCATTTGATATATATGACCCTATCTTTTAAACAGTTATTGATAAACACTTAACAATTAGACAGAATGTCCATTACTATATCTCTTATAATAAGTATAATTATTTAAAATTATAAATTACAGGGTGTCGCAATAGTTTATGTAATTTGATGTATATGACCAAACTTTTAAACCGTTACAGACAGAAGGTTGAAATTTACAACGAACCTGTATTGCTACGACCGCTATAACTAGTATAAAATTTGAATTCGGAAATTACAGGGTGTCGCATTAGTTACCGTCTTAAAGAAACATGCTTTTAAGTTTGTCTGTTTTGAAGTCGGTTTTTTTTTTGCAAGAATTATTAAAATTGCATATTTTCACTAACTTTTCTCTACTTTGCGTAAAAAAGTATTCTATATTTAAGCCGAGATTTTTTTGAAAATTACATATTTGAAAATTGCATATTTTCACTAATTTTTCTCTATTTTGCTTAAAAAAGTATTCTATATTTAAGCCGAGATACTGACGTACCCCCCATAAAACTTCCAGTAGTTTTTAAGTGATGCGTACACTGATAGACAGACTGACAGACAGGCAGACAGACAAAAATTCCTTAAATTACTAATAACACTAGCAACAAAATTTTCAAAAAATATTTCAAGTACAGAAATGGTCCTGTTATAATTTTATTATATGTTTAGATTAATTTAAGAGATAAATGAAATCAAGAATATAAAAAATAGATTATATCAAGCCTGTTTTATTAATATTTACACACTGCAAAAACCTTTTAAATTAATTATTTTGCACAAGTTATATTTATCTTACTAGGTAGGGTCGTCCGCCCAGCTGATTTAGTAGTTCGACATGTCAAAAGTTCTGTGTTTAGAAATTTTATAGTGCAGAGAAGTGAGAAAGCAATAAAACACATACACGCCATCTCATTTTTATTCTATGTTTTTTGACATTTCGAACTACGAAGTAACATCAAAATGCCATGTTGTTCTTGTATTGTTGTATTTCACAGTGCAACACGGAAAAAAATAACCATATACGGACACCACTACGTGATAAAAGACCAAAAAAGAAAGACCCCTGTCTCCCAGTTTTGCCCAAAGTCCTCCAGGGTTTTTTTTATGAGCCCTCAAAGATGTGGGGCCTCGATGTCATTTTTGCAAAAAAATAATCATTTACTCAAGCTCATATTTTGCAAACCGTTTGGACTTTGGGCAAAACTGGGAGACAGGGGTTTTTTTTGGCTTTTATGACGTAGTGGTGTCCGTATATGGTTATTTTGCCATGACTTAAAAAATTACACAGTGTGTTTGTTAATTTGTAAATATACCTTGCTTTTGCCTTTAAAATTTTAAATGAATGAAAATATTTTTGATTAGAATTTTTTTTTTGGATTTCGTAGTTTATAGTTTCTTTTAAAATTTCCTAAGATTTGCTTACCTTTTTCTGGATTTGTCCAGGGTTTATTTGCATACTCATCCAACAACAATGTGCCATGTTCAACGATGACACTCTTATCGTTGACATGCATACGTGTCTGCTGTTCCTCACGTATAATTGCAATCTGTATGCTCTTCAAAGTGCTGACACTATCATCGACCAGTGTCAAATTGACAATTTCATCACCATAATTGTATAAAAAGATGATTTCGCGCCCACCATTGATATACAAATGCACAAAATTGTTGTAATGATCGTTGGCATAAAGTACCAAGGAGTTTGTATCGTAAGTACGCAGATTAATGAGTATGTCGTAAAGTAAAATGCCCTTCAGCATTTCGCGTTCATCTTCAATAAAGCCCATTAGTGCCATTGGTTGTGCAGTGGCACTCAAGTAATTACGCATCAGAAATGATTCACGATTAATAAAGGTAAGAGCCTTTTCATTAATGTCTGTGGTAAGAAATAAATATCACAAATGTCCAGTAAGTTGCATTTTTTTTGTTGTTTTTAATTTATTACTCACTTGTATGGAATGAAGGATGAAATGAGTTAATGAATGGTTATAAGTATGATTGAAATCTATGCATTTAACTGTTTAAATTACATTACATACAGTCTTTACTTACTGGTTTCACAGAATTCACCAATATGAGCCCAGGAATTATTGCACACACATTTAAAGGTACTCCAGAGCTCCTTACATTCGGCACCGTTTTTACAAGGATTTGGTACACAAGATGGCTTACAATCCTTTATAATTTCTGATAAATGTACTGACATATAACTGTAGATATCTAGTATTTCTCCGTTCACTACCAGGCCACGAAAGCAACCAATTAAGCCAGCTTTAACCGATAATTTCTTTAAGATTTCACTGCAATGCAAAACGAAAAAAAAAATTGCAATATAAAAGAATGGCACAGAAATACCTTAACTCTTTATTTATAAAATTGTTAATTTGTATGAGTATTTAAATTTTAACATGTTGGCAAATACCTAGAAGCACACACACACACTTACACAAACAAAATATAAAGAGCAAAGAAAACTTTTTACCAGTTTGAATGGAAATTGAATTAAATGCAACATTAAGTATTCACTCACAAACACTCGTTTTAAATTGATGTCAACACTTTTACTATCTCTCATAGTTGTGTAAGTAAATGAACTCATACAAAACATATTTATATATGTGCATATGTATGCTCATCTACAAAAACACATTTATACATACATTCATTTACTAATTCCGTCAACCCAGAATGCGCTGACAAAGTCACCATGATCCTATTAAGTCATTAGCATACATTTTTTAAATAAATGCATTTTGCATACGTATTGAAGTTTATGCAAGTGTGTGTGAGCAATTGTTTGGTAGTGTTTGTTAAAGGCAAGAATAGAAATATGTTTGCATACAGACAAAATAAATTAAAAACGTAAAAATGATCACAATTAACTTTGAAACACTCTACTTGGAAAGAGCTTAATTATTCTTTTCAAAGTTAATGACTGTAAATTTTCCAGAACAGCGAATGTCTAGAAAGAGCTCAACAAATGCTTAAAGTGAGATAGATATTAAAAAGGTTAAAAAAGGATCCCACTTTTAGAGTTTAGGAAGTATAACACTCAGAAATGGGGGGTAACAATTACATTTTAATTACCATTATAATTACAAGTAATGAGTAATTGAAAATTCCCAATTACACATTATAATTGTAATTTATATCAGGGACTTTTACAAATAGATGTAACTCAATTACAAATAGATGTAATTCAAATTGAAAAATTTCAATTACAGTTACTTGTAATTAATTTTTAATTACACATTATATGTAATTATAATTGAAAAACTAAGTACATGTAATTATCATTGTAATTAGGCAGTAATCATTACATGCCATAAAACCAACTTCAATTACATTTTAAAGCCCATAAGTTAAACTGAAAAACTATGTAAATGAACTTCCATGACGTTTAAGACAATTAATGTAACAAAATGGTGTTCGGAATCAGTTGAAATTAAATGTTTTTCCTTGCTTTTTTATTTTATTTATTTCACTGTACTGTTCTGACTTTTAATACAACACCAAATTTATTTTATTAAATTTAAATTTAACTTTAAAATTATTTTTTATGTTTTTATTATTAAATGCTTGAATTTTTATTTTACAATTAATTGTAATTGAACTTTTTCAATTTCAATTACACGTAATAGTAGTTGGATTTTTTAATTACAAATTAACAATGATTGTAATTGGAATATTCAATTACAAATTACATGTATTGTGTAATTAAAAACCCTCAATTACAATTACAAATAGTTGAATGAAATTGTAATTGAGAAGTTCAAATTACAATTACATATAATTGTGTAATTGCAAGTGCAATTAAGTACAAACTCTAATTGACAACCCCTAAATCTGCTTTAAATACATAAAATAATTTTTTAATCTCAAATATGCTGAAGAATCCATTATGGAAGATTTTTCTGGTTATCTTGAAAAAATGCATGTTATTTAAATTATTTGCTTATAGCTTTTTATATAATTTTGTAGAGACGATAGAGATTTTCTGAAAAGTTTTAGTGACTGATAGTTACCTATCAAAAGTTTTTAGTGAAAGTTTTCGTGGTGACTTGATTCTTAAATAATCATAAGTTTTCTGTTTTCAGTAAAATGAAATATCGTTTGGGCAATTAATGTCTACAGACTGGTAGGAAATGTCTAAAATTCACCACAGACGTGGTTATTTTGTGGCTGGTTTAATCACACGGGTAAAACTTACTTTCAATTGTCCATTTTTAAACGTGTTGATTATTTATTAATATTAAGTAATTAAGAGTGCCCGAAACGTCTTTAGCATCCTGACAATATTTTGTTCGAATTTTCCTTTAGTTTCAAAAGTATTTCACATCAAATCTTAAGTCTACTTTTATAGCCCTGCAGATATGGTTTATATAATCTATAGAGGTACCCAACTCTGAGTAAATACTCAGCATGTTATAACATAGTTTTTGAATAAATTTTTATTATTGTAGAGTTTATTATTATTAATTATAATTATTTTGTAGGGGGATACCAAAGCAGACCACTAACTTCATGGGTCCGTTTTTGAACCTCTTAGTTCTTTGATGGTTTCTGGTATCCGAGTGGAATTTTACGAATACCTTTCAATAAGTCTAGTGCTGTCACTAGACTTTTACGCTCGACTGTAATGATTTTACCTTGGCGTCTGACACATGCCGACATTTGCAAACATTTGTTTAACGCTGAGGTCTCCATAGCGTCTCCATTTATTATATTTCTGTCCGTGGTCCAAAGCCTTTTTATTTTAGCCTTTTTCCAGGCACAGTCTGCAAGTATCGTCTTTCCACGATTTTTAACTTGGCCAGATAATACTTGATATTTTGTTACCCATCGCTAACGCAGTTAACCATTTGTAGGCACCCAGATTATAACCAAGCTCCTTCTTGGTCTTCCTGCCAACTTGTAATGAACAATTGCAGAGTCTTTGGTGGGCATCGAACCCACAACTACGGACTGATACACTAGCACACTACCTACTAGCTCATATAAAAGCCAGAATTTAGAATTTTGTAAATGGGTGTATAAAATTTCCTGTTTACAAAAATAAAAGGTGCGGCCACCAAGTATGGTTATCCCAACATCAAGAGGGTCAGTTGAATGAATCAGATACTCTAAGGTAAGGGTCGCGTATAAAGAGCTGAACAATGTGAAGATTCCGGATTTTGCTGACGAAATATCCAGTAGACGAAGAGCGCTTCTACACGCTTTTATTTGCAATGTTCTTAGCAGTGGCGTAGTATATTTAGAAAATAATCTTTAAACCAGCATTAAGAGAATATTCGTGCAGTGACCATATGAACGCTGTACAACTTAGAGTATTTTATTTTTAAGAACGTATTCCGCAAAAGCTATAAAGAGCATTATATACCTTGCCCATAAAAATGGCCTTACGGTGTGTATTTTTCAGAACATCGGTAAAGTTCAGAGGTTGCTATAAGACCGGGTTGGTGAAGTTTCTTAGTTGTACCATTTTTGGTACAATGTGAAACTGAAGAGTACAATGGCACACCAGTCACTCATTTCGTACAATTGAAACATTCTCCCAGTTCTATTTTAAAAGATGATATACATTCGAGAGAAAAATGCAACGCTGAAAAAATATTCATCGAACTTTCTTTAAGTATTACAATTTCACTTCAGAAAGGAAATCAAAAAAGTTATATTAAAATCGGAGGGTTTATGAACAGAAACCAAAAAATTTAAATAAATAGGATACAGTTACCATACATTACATTACACATATGTATATAGCATATGTATATAGCCTACTAAAATGTAAAAAACATAAGTCTCTTGTCAAAAAATGTATTGGTAGATAAAATTGTATAAATGGTGGTTTTAATTTTTTTAAAAATTTTTAAAAATTTCTCCTCAGCACCTAAACTCCAATAAAATGTTTTGTAAAAAAACATTGTTTTGTAAAAAAACATTTTACATTAAATTTTAGATGTTAAAATTAAATATTTCTTTTGCTTTTATATTTGTATTTTTGCTAATATATTTATATGCGAAAAACTTTAAATTGAATAGTAATTTAAAAATTTATTATTTTGTATTGAAAATTTTCATCCCAATAAATACAAAAAAAAAACAATACTGTTAAGAAATAAATTTCACCTAAAAAATGTCAAAACTTGGAAATATAATAAATAGTGAATGTAATTTAAGTGAAACAATTTTATATTATTTACATAAAGCGCAACGATATATTACGCTTAATGTAAGTAAAAATTTTACTCCCTTATGTGTGTTGAACTCACATCGTACACGTATGTGTGAAGACATTTAGAGCGACACTTTTAACATATTACAATTACTATCAAGGGGTGACATTTAAATATCATCAAACCCAACTTTTATTTTTTTGCTCGCAACTATAAGTTACAAAAAAAAAATACTTAATTCAAAGACTCCCATACTAAATAGGCAAGGTTTTAAAATTATATACTACTAACTCCGTATATTGAGCGACAAACTGGCTGTGTGGGAATAGTATGCGTTGTACCTCGCATACAAAATGAAAAATTATTTTGTATATTTTGTATAATTGGAATTGGTTAATATTTTGTACTCTAAAAATAATTAGTAGATATTTTCAAGTTAAAGCTTTGCGATTAGGACAGACCGGGCCGCACAGTGCTTTGTGTCATAGACAAAAATACAAAAAATAACTATATCTTGTATTTTAACGAAAGCTAACACCATAATTCGAACTAGTGTGAAAGAATTTTTTACTTTTAGCTACTAGTGACGACACCGGAGGGCGCAAAATTTAGATAATTATATGCTTTAATTATAAAAAATTAAACTTAGTTTTACCTCTTTCTTAAAAACAGGAACCAGAAGATAAAAATTTAGTTTTTCTAGTAGCTAACATTATTAGCAATAAAAAGTTATTAAAAGTTTATGAAAATATTTTGTTAAAGTGACTTCTTATTGCACCTAAAAAGTCATATTATTCAAACTAAAATTCTTGTAAGTTCAATGGAATATTAAACAAAAAAGAAAAATATCGTATTCTGGTTTTTTTCTATTTTTGCTAATTTGTTGTGTTTTCTAACATCAAGGTCAAAAAAAGTTATGAAAATTTTGACGGAACTTTGAAAAAATTTAAATTTGTTTGAAGTCCATTTTCATGATTTTTTTTTACGTCGTCGGAAAGTATAAGTTGAATTTTATTAGTTTCCCTAAAATCCACAAAAGGAAAAATGCTGAAGAAAAAAAATTCGGAAATTATCTACTTTTTTTGCTGCAAGGGGGCGCTGAAGTCACACAAATTAAGTAGTTTTTATTGTTTCACAAAAATAATCATTAATAATTTATTTTTTGCAACAAGAAGTAAAAATTGATTATAAAATATATATAAATTTTAAATATAAAGTTTGTTTATAATATTTTTTAATTGTTATAAAGATCGCATTATTTTAATTGAAGCTTAAAAATTCCTAAACTTTTATTGAACATTATGAAAAAATTAAAAATAGGTTTTCCGGTTTTTGTACTTTTATAATGTTTTCTATTGATCTGAACGACAGAAAAAAATATTTATAAAATTCGAACCGGAACTTGGGAAAAATAAAAAAATAAATCTTATTTTTTTCCTTTTTTTGTGATTATATTCAATAATATTTTTTTAGTCAATTATAAAAAATAATTTTCTGTATATAAATACTTAAATAAAACAGAATGATTTAATAATTTCATTGGGGTCAATATTGCTTTGACCAAAGTAAACTTTAAGTAAGCCTTAATTAATATTGGCAAAATAGTGTTCTCTAAGGTGAGTATAAGTGAGTGTCTGTGGTCTAGTAAATCTAACGAACAGAAAATTTTAATCTAGGGAATTGATGTAATTTTTTAATTTGCCAATAGGTAGATATGATTTAGAACACCTTTTTGAAATTCAAATAATAATTCAATAAAAAAACCATTTTAGGCTGGTTGTCGAAAGAAGTGCTAGAAGCAAATCACAAATATCTAAGAAAATTACGGTTGCTTGTCGTATACTCAAAAAACGTCTCACGCATAAGAAAGATCCACTTATGTTTTCCAGAGGGAATATTAAGTTTGAAAATAATATAGATTTTGAAGATACTTATAAATATATACAAAAAGAAAGTGTCGTTAATGATGAAGAGAGAGTTTCAAGTAGTGGCGATGAGCTTTGAAAGGATTTTTTTCTAAAATTAATTACGTGTGAGCGTGCGTGAGTAAATTTTTTTCTCACCGTGAATATACGTGACCGTGTTTCAAAACAGTCATGTGCACTCCTGTATAAATTTCATGAAATTCGCATAATTTTTGTAAGATTTATTGCATTTTTCTAAAAAGGACATTTGACAGGATCAAAAGCCCTTTTCTCAAGGGCGATGATGATGGGTGTTAAAAACCTATGATTTCCCATTTTTTTTTGTTGCATAACATATCAAATATAAGAACGTACGTTTTCAAAGATAACCTTGACCATACATAGCTTGCAAGTGTTTATTTTATTTTTTGGGGATGAGGGTAGCGAAGACTTCCGGGAATAACTAGTAGCACGTATAACGTAAATCATTTTTGGTTTAAGTCCCTACTTTTTTAAATTCAAATTTTTAAAGTTTTCAGTTCTAAGTATTAAGAGTTTTTTTTTAAAGTGTAACAGCTTGTGGATTTTTACTGACTAACCCATAATAAATTTGCGAAAAAATTAACTATTGACCGAGGCATTACTATTCTAGATTACCAATAGACTATAAAATCAGAAATTTTCAGAATGTTTACTACTTAATCACAGTTTTACTGTGCCCGTTTGGAAATAGTGAGCCTAAACATACATATTACTGAAACAGGGTTGACAAACTGAGACTACGTAATTTACACAAAAAATAATTCATTGCCTAACAATAAATTTTTATTCCATTTTGAATAAATTAATTATAAAAACCCTTTTAAGACCTTAGGACAAGATAGAAAAAAATATTCATTGAATAATGCCAAACTCTCACCATCGGTTACATTTCCGTTAAAATACTTTTAGTTTGTGTGACTGATTATCGGAAAGCGAATAAAAGTTTGTGCGAGTAGTGCATAAAATACTCACACTTCGATTGCAACACGAACAAAGTGTATTTGTCATTTTTGTAGGTAAATATACGAGTATGTATACGACAGGATGCATGCTGCAAGTATGCAGGCATAACATGTTCACGTGCATGTGTACCGGTGACGTATTCAAAAAGTGTTTGACATAAATGTTGCATGTGTTGTGTGATTTAAGCACTACATATAAAAGTACATATACATTGTATGCATATCTATGCATGTATGAATGTATGTGTGGTTTTAAATGTGTGCAGTTTATATTATGTTCTAGAAATGAAATTTGTTTTAATTTGTAACGGGAACATAAAACATTATTTTTTTTTTGTTTTGCTGTAAATATCCTGCAACACAAAAAGGAGGCACAAAAGAGTTGCTGTTGCAGCAGCTACATACCTACATACACACAACTTTTACACACTTTTTTCTTTTTCTATTTTTAAACAAAATTATTATAGTTGCTGTTGTTGGTGCCATACGAACACCATGGAGTTTAAAATTTACACAAATATATACATGACCGTTACTGTAAAAATCCTATTAGGGCCTGTAAACATGTAAAGTGTTAAACAATTAAAAATTTATTCAATGCCATCACAAGCAATTAAGCACTTTTATACTGGCTGTGTTAAATTCGAACACACGAACACAAGTGAATAGAAAAAATAGGCACAAACATTAAAATGCGTTTACACACACTTCTATTTGAATACAGAAAATACCTAATGCGTTTTCAGTACAGTGGCTTATGGTACTTTTTAACAATAGAATTTTTAAATTTAGAGAACAGATTTAAATTAAAATTTACGCTTCTTAATTGTGAGATTCTAGTTTGTTCCAACATAATGGCTTTGCAAAATTGTATTGAGGCATTAGATAAATAAATTTAAATTTTAATTATTTGATAACTTAAATTAAATTAAACTAAAACAAAAATAAATAAAAAAAAAAACAAAAAACAAAAATTTGCAAGCACAACCTCTTGTACATACTGTTCAAAGTCTGTCTCTTTTTGTGTTCTTAGATTTTTATTGTTAAAAAAAACCTTAGACTTTTCTCGGTGGTAAAAGGTTATATTGCAACTTATTTTTATACCCTTCGCCTGCCTTACAAATAGAGAAGTTGATTAAGCGATGTCGGTCTGGCCGTCTGTCCGTCTGTCCTTTTGTCCGTCTGTCCGTCTGTCTGTGTTCGGGAAGTAATGTCATTTGCCTAGGCACCAGAAAAGATGCAAAAAATTAAAGCACACCAATCTGTCAGGCATAGTTTAAAAAATTTTGGGTTTGCAGTCCAGCAACATCGGATCATTACTTTGGAGGCTGCGGGCCAAAAACCACGCACACCTATATTTTTTTACGTTTTTTTAATTTTTTGTTTTTTGTCAAATAAATATTAGACCGCGACAGGTAGATCGCAAGAAGTGGTAACAGATTTCGGGGGATCAAAAACCCCCTGCGATGGCCGATTTTGTCTTTTGTATTTTTAGGTTGGCAGGATATTCTGCTTTGATTTGTATTAAAGGACTTTATATATAGAAAGCAATACACATATAGAGGTAGTCAATAGACCCAAAGGGTGCCCACTGGTAACCAGGAGCAGTTCAAAGGCACATGTGGGTCAATATGAGGATTTTTTGTGAGGATTTTATTTGGTTTGTCTGACCATTCTAGCTCAATAAAGATTGCAGGAAGTTCCTAAATTAAAAAATAAAAAAATCTTTAAAATTAAAGAAAAAAATGTCTATAAATTATTTAAAAATTAAAAAAAAATTTTTAAAAAATATTTAAAAAAATTTAGAAAACATTTTTAAAAAGATAGTATTTTACAAAAAAAAATTTGGAAATAAAATTTTTAAAAAATTTTTCAAGAAATTTTTAAAAAAATTTTTCAAAAAATTTTTAAAAAAATTTTTGAATAAAATTTTAAAAAAATTAAAAAAAAAATATTTTTACAAACAATTTTTTAAAATGCGTTTAATTCTTAAATATATGAGATCTCTGTTTTAAAACCTAGATGCATTAAACACATAGACAACATTAGAGCTTCCGATGTAGCTGTCGTCTTTAAAATCATTAAGTAGCTGACAACACGGCGACAATTGTAGCCAACGGAATTTGTTTTCATTTAGCTGCGTAGCCGCTGTCTTCTATTTCTTTAAAACATGAATAATGAGTTTTTTCTCATACGATTTATTTTAATTTATGTAAAGAGTCAACAATATGAATAATGCTGAATGGTATAAAAGATTCGGTACTGAGGAATATAGCACTCTTAGTTGGTTTTATTTACTACCGACTATTTCTCGTCTTACCTTCCGGAAGAAATTAGTTGTTCATGTTAGCTGTGATTTTTTTTTATTGCTTTATGTTTTTGCTGCAGTTCCTGCTGTTGAATTCCACACAAATTCAAGAATTCATTGATTCATGTAAAATCATTAAAATGCCGCAAAAGCACTAGTATGGCATTGTTGTTCTGTGGCCATGTTAAACATGTTTTAACTACTACTGCTACGACAATCTCCGGACGACAACTACTAGACTCATTGGTTGTAATGGTGGCAAAACATAATATACTCGTAACATCAAAAACACTACCACACACAGTTTCAGTAACATTAATTGGCATGTACTCGTTGAAGGGGATGGGAGGGGGGCGTATCGTTAAATTTCAACCAATATTAATGATAATATTTCTGTGGACAATGAGCATATCCAACATATCTTTCTATTTATTGTCTGGCTAAACAGGAAGTTTAAGGAATATAATAAATTAAAATTGTTTGTAATAATATCGTATAATTATTAAATAAAAATCATCTCTGTAATACGTTAAAGCTATGGGAGATAGTGTACAGCATAAAATGTAAATGTCTGCACGATTCCATTGTAAAACCAATGTGTGACAAGGCTTGATCACTACCGAAAACCTGCTGTAGATCGTCTGCAGTCCTTTCGCATTGTACATATTTGCAGAAACCTTATTTTGACCTAACTATCAATTGTGATTTTATGGATATCAATTGTGATTTTATTGATAAGAATTCTTCAAAAAGACATCATCTCATCAGCGTAATGAGAGGACAGGTTTGTTAAGGTCAGAGTTTATATGAGAAATTTTTGGATTAGACGCAAATAAAAAACATGGTTGAAATAAGCATAATCTAAGAGCAACATATTATGGTTAAAATATATGGTTGTATAAAACTATGTTATTATTAAATGATTATAATATGGGTACAGAGTATGGAATATGCCAGTCTTATTACATTTTAAAATTCAAAATTATCTATTATCTGATTTTATTAATACATACATTAATTATCAAACTTTGAATTAGCATTTTTCTTCCTCCAAACCGGGTTTTAAGAACATAAGGGCGGGAACAGTTTGGCCATCGACTTCACAGCACTCCCTCATCGCCCATACTATCGCAGTTCATAGATTTACCAGTTAAGAATTATAAATCCTAAAAGAGCTCCAGATTAATTTCATGCATTTGTTCATGTTGTCCTTAAATACATCAATTTGATTGGGGGATCTCTTTTCCAATTCTACCAACACCTTTTTTTTAGTCTTTCAAAGTGAAGCCTTTCTTGTCTATGGAAGCAAAACATTCTTGTAAACGGTGATTGAGAACAAAATCAACGCCGGTCACAACGGTTGAATCTGTACCCTCGTCAGCTTTATCAGCTGAGGGGTTGAAATCATCAATTTTAATGTCACCTCGTAAATTACATCATGGACCAAATTTGTTTTGTCAGTATCTGCAAACATTTCATCACCAGTAATGATATCCTTGCAGATATTCACCACATCGAGGTTTTATTACTTTTTGTGGTATAAAAAAAAATTTCGCTCTATTTCACACCGAGATAGAGCGAGTGCCTCGACAGATCAATTGGTAGCGAGGTAGTCTATCAGTCTAGAGGTTACAGGTTCGATTCCCGCCAAAGACTCTGGGCGTTTTCTGCAGACAAACAAATTGCTTCGAAGGTAGTGTTGTCTTTGAAAAAAAGATGACACAAATTGCGGGAAGCCAGAGAATATGTTTGCAACGCGCTCCATCCAACAGCGAAAAAGTAAGAATTAAACTTAAACTCGTGTATAAATTTCGAAAGAATTGTTTATTTATACATTTTTTATTATTATTTTTTAAATTACAAAACCAATATGGTTTATGTGACCATACCATAACCATGGTTATAAAATCCTTATAAAATCATATATAGGAAGAACTAATAATATAAAGTATAGGTTTATGAAAAATGTTGAATGGTAAAAGGCGACTGTTAATCTTATGAAAAATCCTTAATCCTGATTTTGACTTGATGGCATTATATGTTCATTTTTGTTAAGAAAAGACGATGGAACTTTTAAGTGTTAAAGACTCTTGGTTTTACGTTGGAAAACGCGAAAGGTAACAAAGAATCGTTTAGAATTTTTTTCACGGAAACCTTGTTGATTAACCTTTACGACTTATTCATCATCACTAAGAAAATCGTTGGCTATTGCACCTTTATCATACACGATCCTTTCATTCGTTTACATTTTGCTGAAGTCTAAACATTTTATTAAGAAGAGACAATTTTTTCAAGCTCGCAACACATAAATGTTTTAACAACTTTGCTCTTGCTACGCGAACTACCTCTTGCTTAACTGGGTGTTCAATCTTGTATCTTTTAGTTCCAAGCTACGAACAGACACATTAAGATTTTTCGACAATTGAACTACGCTCGTATTTCCCATGATACTTTTTTCGTTTTTCATGTTAAGCTTATTAATAGTGGCTGGTCATGCTTTTTCAGCTAAAAACAAAGCAAAAACAAACTTATGCGACGTAAGAGTCAAATATAAATTAGAGCGTTAAGCGCTAACTAACTGACAAAAATACTCATGTGCATACAAAATGTATAAATGTATAAACTTCAATAGCACGGCGTCAACTCTTTGCAATTGGAAAAAAATGTTGACAGAGCGTTAAGTAATGAACTGTCTTCACTAGCCATCAGATAGTAGAAGTACGTTTGAGCAACAGATGACAAATAACACTGTCAAACTAAAATGAAAAAACGTCATTGTCATGTTATAAAATGGGCACTCTATTTAAAAAGGTAAGTTAACACTACTATTCTTGCCAGTAAGTCGACCGCTTTTATAAGTTTGTCGTTAAAGTAAGGCTTTAGGAAATGTTGCGCTTAGATCACTGATTTAGGTTTGATTGTAACATACTGATGTTTTGACAAACAAGTGCGCTGCCATTAGCCTTTGAATGCTAATGTGGCTTAAAGTTGGTAACACTTCCAGCGCTGTCCTTTGCACAGTTGTTTAAAAATAGTCGGCATCAAATCTGATTTACAAAAATATTTTATTCATTTCATATATTTCTTTCATTCATTTCATTTCATTTAATTTTATACCCCCACTTTAATTCTCATCTTATTTTATAAAGAATTTTGAAAAATATATTAAAATAAACTTGTTGTTACAAAGAAATAAACTTCCGAATATTTTGATTGAGTTGAAATAAATTTAATTTAAAATCTCTTTATTTTGTAAATTGCTGTAAGTTGCTGAAAAATCTTAATTCAAAACTATTTGTTACAGCCATTTTTTATTTTTAATTTTCTTTTAATATTTTTTACATGTTCGCCTTGATTGACGTTCTTATTTATGGTTCATTGCAATTTAAAGATGGGTATACCGCTAATGAACACTTAAGCTACCAGATGTTTGTATAAAATCTCTTACATACACAAACAAATACTCACACTGATCCGTTCGCTTAATATACGCGTACAAACATGATGATGGAAAACACAAAAAAAAAAAAATGGAAAAATAAAATAAAAAATGCAAGAAGGAAAAGCATCAGTTGTTATTGACTTTTAACATTTTCGCTTTAATTTTTTGCTTTTTTATATTTATCACTTTTTTCGTATATACATACATATATGGGTGTGTGATGTGTGTATACTATATGCTTTAGAAGCTTGTATTTAAATCAACTGTTACTAAAACGACATATTGTTAACATTAATTATACAAGTGTTTTACATTAATTTTCTAGTGGTAACCGAGTATTTATTATGAGATTAAAATAAATGGCAGGTGCAAAAGACACACGTATCTCTGTTGTGTGCTTCGACATGTCAGTAGACCAATAAAAACACTAAAAAACGGTGTGGTTTAAAATGGCTTAAAGTGGTTTAATATGACCAGCAGTTCAATATGTAAATATTAAATTTCGTAAAGAATCACAAATTAAATTTCATTAAAAAAATTTGTACTTTGTGGTTTGCGAAAATATTCTTTTGACTGATTTAAAGAAGTATAAGAATGTATTGGTAAAAAAAATTTGTATACAAGTTGGTTTTTCGAAAATTCCCTGTTAGCAAAATAATAGTAATAATAAGCAATAGTAGTAGCAGTAGTAGTTGATTCTTAAATTATTTTTATTATAAATAACGGACTTTTTTAACATTGTGATGTGCGAGGGTGAAGGCAGTTATCTTACTGACTACTCAGAAGTTAGCTTATAGTTAGTCAATTTGTAGTTAGCTATAAACTGAATATATATATATATCATTCAGCTATGAAGAAACTTTGTAAAAATTTGCAATAAAATTTTTCCTGTTTATAATATCCTGCGTCGATATGATTTATTTTCCATTGAAGCGTTTTCGCCTTCGTTAAAAATGTTAATACATGAATAGATCGGTAGACAGTAAGATATTTGATCAAATAACATGAAGCTAGAGCCACAATCTAAAAACTCAAAAGAACGCAAGGGATGTGACTGAAATTTCCATTTTATAATTAAAAACAAATATGAAAAATATCTCAAATAAAATTGTCACAAATAATTTTATTTCATTTTTGACTTTTGGGAGGTTCTGCATTACATTTAAGCTGGTTTATGGTAAGGTCATTCAAGTTAGCTTAAAGTATATTACTTTCGTAGTTGACACAGTTGCTTAAAATCTTTTGTAAAAAATATATTTTTTGTACATTAATTTTTAGATGTTAAAATTAAATATTTATTTTGCTTGCAAACAAAAGTATGAATTTAATAGTTTTCTTAATATATTTTTGTGAAAAATATTGGTTTGATTAAGCTTTAAGTGGATGCCTGCCTGTCATTTTTGACTGACTTTTTTTTTTATAACCGTTGAAGATATTTGAATTCCATACAATGAAATTGATGATAGTCAAGCTTAAGTTCGTTTTCATTCTCTCTAAGAAAGATAATATTAAAGAAAAATGGGGATAATTTTATTTTTAGACACCAGTAGAGCGGAATGCACATTTTCTAGACAGCTACGTCCGTCATCAGTAAGTACTCTTTGTATCTATCTACTTAGGGTAGTGTTTTAGTTGTAAGCATCATCTATTTAACCAACCAAACCCAGATAAAGGAATACGAGAAAACTTGTATTCAATTATGAATCGTCAGTTGATGAGAATGAAGTCTTTTTGGGGAAATGTCAGTTAGCCATGTTCTCCACATGATTATGATATGGTCACAACAACCATTCTATGTTGTCTGTAACTACTTTTTTAAAGAAAAAAAAAAAAACACAGAAAATTCAAACTTAATGGAGAATGTTTATTATCCTTTGAAAGAACATTCTTTGCAATTTATTTTTTAAAGATTAAGTCTATCCAATGTTGGCCGTTGCTACGTCGCAGATGGTCTAATTTTCGATGATTCATTCGAGCATTTCGACTGGTACCTGGCGAATGACAAGCGTGATGTTTTCCTCCAAAGCCTGAATCGAAGCGGATTTGTCTGCATAAACTTTAGACTTTACATATCCCCGCAGAAAAAAGTCTAACGGTGTGATAACACACTATCTTGGTGGTCAATCGACCGGCTCAAAATATAAAATTATGTGCTCACCGAAATGTTCTCTCAATAAATCCATTGACTGATGCGATGTGTGGTAAGTGGTGCCGTCTTGACGGTTACGTTCGCACCGGCATCATTTTTAAAGAAATATCGACCGATGATTCCACCGGCCCACAAACCACAGCAAACAGTTGTTTTTTCTGAATGAAGTGGCAGCTCTTGAATCTCTTGAGGTTGCTCTTCGTCCCAAATGCGGCAATTTTGTTTGTTTACATACCCATTGAGCCAGAAATGGGCCTCATCCCTAAACTAAATTTGCCTCGAAAACGTCGGATCTACTTGGAACTTTTCACAAGCCCATAGAGCCAAGCGATTCATGCGTAAGTCTTTGCATTATGAAGTGCCCAACAATGCTAAACAAAAATAACATGTCAGCATGACACGACTCACACGTGATCTGTCAAAAATAGGCTATTGCAAAAAGTACCTCGAAATGGATAAAACATTTCCTCTCTGTCTGTGTTATGTCTGTGTTCGCATCACGTAAAAACTACTGGATGGATTTTAACAAAATTTTGTGAAGAGGTACCTTAACATCCTAGTTCCCATATAGGATTTTTTTTATCTGCAAAAATATCTTATTTCCAAGAGAAAGTGGAGAAGATGCAGTGAAAGTACGCCGATTTTTTTTTACCGATTTAAAGGTACTGTCCACTTTAATGCATCATTTATTTTTTAAAGCGGATTTTAAACACGGTTACGCAACAGATGTTGCTGTTTTAAAATAATGTCAAAATATGAAATACTTTTTTGCCAAATAGCCAATTGAATAAAATTTGTATTTGATTTGTATTTTTACTTTATGGAATTGTATTGTTACTAAAATATTTTAGACACCTTTTAGAGAGCTTTGGAATAATTTTCAGAATTTTATATAAATTTTAAAATTTTATCTAGGAATGGGTACCTTTATATAAAGTTAATACGCAAAACTCTTAAAATTTGGTGTGTGTTACTTTTAAAGCAAAATCGTGTATGGGCATAGCTAGTATTTCATTTATTTTAAAATTTTGGGAAACGAGTTTTCCTTTATCTAAACAAAAATTCAGAATTAGAACTCAAGCTTAATAGAACTTAAACACAAATAATTTCACTTGGACCATATATTAAAGCAGTGATAAGTTCTTTTATTCAAGAAGTGTTAAAAAATCAATTGTTAAAATTAAAAAATAATATTTTATATTTAAGCCCCTTTTTGCACTTTTTCGCAAAATTTAACTTTAGCTTTTTTGCAAACTTTCTCTTTTGTTTAGTGTTCCAAGTGCTGGGATCACTGGTCGAAAATGTTAATATCGATTTAATTTACTTAAGAAATTCACTTTATTTAGGATAAGCGTTTATTGATCTCGCACAAAATGACATGAAGGATATTTCTTTTGCCCGCAAAACTTTTTAAACCAACCTAAATATAATAACAAAAACTCACACACGTCTACTTAATAAACATAAGTGACTTACTTCTCTTTTCTTTTAAATTTAATAAATTAATAAAAAAAAAAGAATTCCTATTTTATTTTTTATCGTTTGTCTTTTAAGTCCCTTACATGCCAGTATAAATATCTTAATGGCAAGGCTTTGTTGTGTAATTATATAAATTGAATTTTAATAAACGAATAAGTTATGAAAACAAAAGATTTAAAACCCCAAAGGCAATTTAATATTAAACAAAGATGTCCTTATAAAATCCAAACACCATGTGTATGTTAATGGCCCAGATGTGCCCTTTAACAAATTGACCATGTCATGGTTTTTACATCTTTTTCGGTTTTTTGTATTTTTTATTTATCAATCTTTGAACAGATTGTTGTAAAACATAAATAAATTCTACCCCACTAGGCATGCATACATACATACAGACATACATGCACACACAAAAATACATAACTACATACGTTCATACATACATTCATACATGTACATTTTTGAGCATCCATTAAATATTTTTCTTATTAATATTTATAGATACTCGTATTTCGTATCAGAATATTAATAAAAAACAAAACAAAAAAAAAAAAATCAATTTAAATATGAATGCAGTAGGTGTTGGTGTGTATACTTACGCTGTTGCGCCACCAATATACATGCTGCCCTCGAATGGGCCAAACTCTTCTTCTGGCAAAAGATCAACCGTTTGATAATCGGTATTTATCATAAACCGTACATGATACTCATTGTAGTCAATCCATATTTTATGCCATTCACCACCATTTAACTTTCGATGTGAGTTAATTACCAATTCTCGAGCGGTACCCGTACTCAATGTAAAATTGAATGTCAATTGATAGTCACCAGTTAAGGCCACCATAAACGATGGATAATACGGGCGTATGGGTGGTTGGAATAGCAAAATGGCCTTCTCTCCTGTCGTACGAAAAGAGAAAGCAATATCACCTTTGCGCCAGCCAGGCACTTCAATATATGATTGAGAGGTTGTAAAGGTCACTACATAACGTTGGGTATCTGAATGGAAAAGTGGAAAAAGTACGAGTATATGAGTGAAATGAAAATAAAACTTTTGTAAATATAATAAATGGATTGTTTGTGTATGTGTGGGTGTGGGTGGGTGTGTATGTATATGTATTTGCATTGGTAAACTTACTAGTTTCTACACATTCCAATGGACCTAAAGTGATTCTACCCTGAGCCTCCTCATCTAAGTCTTTTTGTTGTAGAAAATACATATTTGTTATGCCCAAACTTTGTGGTTCCGAATAATATCCTTCGTCTGAATACCATTTGTTTTCCTTTACATCACAATTGCATGATTGATTAGGATCCACACATGTTTTGTTAACAGAGCACGGGCAGGCACCTCTAAAAAAAAAATGAATATAAAAAAATACACAGATGAATGAAGAAAATAAATAACAAAAATATAGGCGAAATTATACACTGAGAGAATTTTTTTCTAATGCTAAAAAAATTAAGCTAAATATATATTAGGCCAGCATAATTGTTGAATTAAAGCCAGGTTCCTATACAAAAAACTTCGGCCATTAAAAATAATAAGATGCAGTTCTTGCTAGGTATAATACAATTAAGAGTATTTTAATCATCGGAAATTTTTGGATAGGAACTGACTTCGTTTTTCCAAGTTTTTCTTATCAACATTTTTAAAAAGTTATTACGTTCACGGACACTAAAATTTTCAGGGAGCTTCAAGCTTCAGTGAGATTACATGAAAAATAAAAGTTCATTATAGTTGCATTGCAATATTTGTTCAACAGTAGATCTTTATTAATTTATAATATTAAAAAAAGCAAATATAATCCAAAATTGCATTTCATAGAATCTATACATCTGCATCCATTTCTGCACATGAAATATTTTGTTTTAAATTTTGTTGCTGCTGCCGGTAATAATCGAAATGGAACACAAAACAGCATAGAAAAAATTTTTAATTAGTTTTAAATTGAATTCAATTAATTTTTTAATTGATTCAAATATAGATTTGTTTAAAACAGAACATAAAAATCTTAATTAATTTTGTTAATTGATTAAATTTTATTCTAACATAAATAGGTTTTTCTGTGAGCAATCACGTAAAAACTACTGCATGAATTGTAATAAAACTTCGTGAGAATGTACATTAGTATCTCGGTTCATATATAGAATACTTTTTTTTCACAAACTATCTCATTTCCCAGAAAAAGTAGTGAAAGTCCGCCATTTTACCGATTCAAAGGCAAACTTGGCAGCACCTCTTATTTTTAAAAAGGTTGATACTTTAAACACTATTTTCAAAGGTCGTGAATAATTTTATATAAATTTTAGAATTTTATATAAAGACTTTGTTCCTAAGAAAGCCTAACTACACAGAGATGGGTACCTTAAAAAAAAAAAAATACATAAACAATAACTAAAGTTCTATGAAAGAAATAGTCTTAAAGCTGGTGTGGATAACTTTCAAAGCTAAATCAAACAAAATATTGTCAGGACAGCTAGTGGATATATAAAAGCAAAACTAAATGTTTCTGTCCATCAATATGATTGAATTTTTGTACACTGAACCAAATTTCGTAGGTAATATTAACGAAAAAAGTTAGTATAACCTTAACGAGAAAAAAAGTTTAATCAACTTAATTCATACTGAAATCTATACGATTTATTTATATAAACTATTGTTTCAAATCAACAAAAGAATATTTAAACAAAACCTGTTAATTTGAAAAAATAAACTCATAAAAATTAAAATAAAATTCTGTTAAAAAAATTATTTAAATCAGTAGTGACACATTCTGAGAAAAACAACCCACAAAATTAGTTAAGTAAGTTTCTATCCCTAAAAGAAGTTAATGTGAATAATTTAGCCGTTGATTTGACTTAATTATCTTTTATTTTATTGAATTTTTTTTATCTTATTAAAGGCATAGAAGAAAATTCTTAAAATGTGACTGTATTAATAATATCTGTGGCAATAAGGAAAAAGTACTTAAGTCTGATTTTTAAGTCTTGTAGGAGAGCAATTTTAAACTTTAAAATAATTTTTTTTTTAAATAATTTATCTTTAAGCTTACCTATGGGAGTCAAACGTATGATTTTGAAAAATATCTTATATCTACTAAAAGTACGCAGGCGTTGCAATTAATAAGTTGTAAAAGGGGTTTCTATGATTTTGAAAAATACCTTGTAGTTTCTTAAGCTTTTTTCCAAATACGATTCGGCACTGAAAAAAGATAAGCAGAAAGTTTTTTTGCTATAACTTTCTGAAAAATAGTACAAAATAATTGAAACTTTGCACATGGGTACTTTGAAGTACGGAGATTTCAAAGGTGCCAGTAACTTAATGTTTGCTTAGGTCGACTTAAGCACTTATTCCTTATTGCCACAGATATAAAATTGAAAAAAAAAACGCTGTAAAATAGTAGAAATTGCATTTAATTTCACTTCAGTAAAATTATTTATTTCACATGAAAAATTTTCACGCAAATCTTAAAATATTTACAATTTAAACAACATAATAACTATTTAAGCATGCGCCCGGACATTGATGCCCCAGAAATTCGATGATAATATAAAAAATAGTTTGACCAATACTGCAGATGCTATAGCATTTCAATCAGTAATGAACTTCTATTTTACTCATTGTTCCGACTTAAGAAAATTTGTTAATATTCGAAGACTTTTATAGAAAAACTTTTTCATACAAAAAATTATATTTGGAATCGGTTATATATATTATTTGTTTTTATTCACGCATGATTCCTATTGAAAATTTATTTAAATAAATATTTTATTAGTATAAAATATTTATTTTCAAAAAATATAATAATCGAAATTGATTACTATGGGGAAAGCATATCCAGATAGCTATTTCGCTAGTGCGCAACTAGCTCATCAGTGGATTTTTCCCAATTTTTCTGAATAAAAACTCAGATTCTTATGCTTAAAACTTAATAGACTAAATGAGAAGTTCAATCAGTCTAGAAAGAAAGCCAAATCTAAATTTCTAAACAAAATAAAAAAACATAGTAACCATTTCGATTTCAAAAAGTTTATTTTATTCTTCTTTCAATTTTCTACATTAAGGGTTTCCATTGGATACCATTCATAAAGTATCAGAAAGAGTTTTGAAAAACAAAAATAAAAATACAAATTAAAAAAAAAAAAAAAATTAAAAAAAAAAAAGTAAAAATACGAAAATCGTATTTACTCAGCGTGAAGATAGAGCTTTTCAGATTCTATTTCTTTGATAAGTTTGTTTAAATAGAAAATTAATAATAATTGCAACTACCGGGTAGATCGATACGAAGAGTACTGATGACGGACTTAGCTGTCTAGAAAATGCATTCTGCTTTGCTGGTATCTTTGCTGGTATCTTTTTCTTTATCTCTTTATAATTAAGAACTTAAGCCTAAAATAATTCATTTATTAATTCAAAAATAGTTCAAATAAAATTCATACTTTTTCTACACATTTAATAAAATAGTAACTCATTTCCTGTCTGTCTGACTTTTTTTGTGTTCGCATCACGTAAAAACTACTGGATGGATTTTAACAAAACTTTGTGAGTAGGTAGCCTATATCCTGATTCCAATATACGATTCTTTTTTCCACAAACATATTTTATTTCCCAGAGAAAGTGGAGAAAAAGTAGCGATTTTTTACCGATTTAAAGGTACTGCATACTTTTATTTTTGAAAGCGGTATAATTTCAACACGGTTGCACAAAAGATGGCGCTGTTTTAAAATAATCACAAAATATAAATTGAAAGCGGGATATTTCAAATACGGTTGTGTAATAGCTGGCGGTATTTTAAAATAATCACAAAATATGAATAACGTACTGCCAAATAGCCAAATAAATAAAATTTGTATTTGATTTCTATTTTTAACCGACTTCAAAAAAAGAAGGAGGTTATCAATTCGTCTGAATTTTGCTTTTTTTTTATGTTTGTGCCCGCAGAACTCAGTCATTTATGAACCGATTTTAAAATTTTTTTCTTTATTAGAAAGGAAATGCTTACAGATTGGTCCCATTTTAAAAGAAGTTCAGTATTTTGAAAATTAAAGGGTGTCCCCACACAACATACGTGTTTTTACGTGTATTATGAACCATAAAGGGCCCCCTTTTTAAATTTTAAAAAACTGCTTATTACTATAGCTGCCAATAACAGAAATTAATAAAAAATAAACTTAAAAATTAAAGGGTGTCCCCATATGTAACGTCAATATAAATATATGTACCATTTGAACCATTGTAGACAATCACTTGAAAATTGGACAGAATGTCCAATATTTATAATCAGAAATTAAATATTTATAATTAGAAGTTAAAGGGTGTCCTAATAGTTGATGTGATTTGATGTATATGCAAAACTTTTGAACCGTAACAGAGAGAGGTTGAAATTTACAAAGAACCTGTAATTCTAAGTCCTTTATAATATCAAGTATATAATTTAAATTTGGAAACTAAAGGGTGTCCCCATAATTGATATAATTTTACCTATCTAGCCCTATCTTTTGAACCGTTATAGACAAACACTTGAAAATTAGACAGAATCTCCACTACTATGTCCCATATAATAACATTTATAAATATTTAAAATTTTAAAGGGTGTCTCAATAGTTGATGTAAATTGATGCATGTGGACAAACTTTTGAACCGTTTTAGACAGACATTTGAAATTTACAAAGAATCTGTCCTTTAAAATAAGTGTTTAATTGTTTAATTTAAAATTGCACATTAAATGGTGTCCCCTAGGTGATATTGTTTAAGCTATATGGCCATATCTTTGGAACCGTTACTTTTTATTACTGTGTCAGTTATAATAAGTGTAAAAAAATAAAGGGTGTCCTCATATCTGACGTAATTTGTCGTATATGGCTTTATCTGCTTAACCGTTATGGATAGACAGTTGAATGTACAGAACGTATATTACTATGTCCGTTAGTTTAGAATTGATACACATATAATTGTTTTGTAGTTGGTTTTTTTTGCAAGAATTATTTACTTTGTGGCAGTAAATTGTTAATAAAATATTTTAAACACCTTTTACAGAGCTTTACATTTTACATTTTAGAATTTTATCCAGGGATGGGTACCTTTATATAAAGTAAATACGTAACAGTCTTAAAATGGATGGTAGATTACTTGTCAGGAAGCACACAACGTATGTGGGCACAGCTAGCATACAATATGTTTTTACACATTCATATCACCCGTATTTAGTAACTTTGTAAGTTTCATCATTTTGTGGTAAAGGAAAAGAAAGTTATGAAAGGGGTAAAAACAAGGGAAATTGGCTCATATTATAATACATACCGAGCACTGGAACTTATGATACTAATGCCTTAAGTAATAAGAAATTCAAATTTCAGACAAATGATGTGACAACACTGAGTTCTTTATACTTGTATAATATGTCTTAATTGCTTTAACCCTTACCGTTACCGTGTTGAGTCTAAACATTTTCTTCGAAATTTAAAAACTTTTCCTTTTTTTTACGGAAACTTTTGTAGCTTTTATTTTTTTCTGTGTATTTACAAAATTTGAAACAAACTCAAATATTTAAAAAATTTCTATGATTTTGATTACAAAGTGCAGTTAGACTGAAGGCCTTTTTTTTATTAGTTTTAATGCTATATGATGTATGGATTTAAATTCGAGCCATGTTTTATTGAGACCACCAGCACAAACATCATAATCAGCAGCAGCACTAACTACACGACAAAAAAAAATTACGGTTCATAGAAACCGAGAAATTTATAAGCAATATATACAAACACAAAAAAAAAAACTCCTGGAAGTGGAAATCTATCTGTACTAGTAGAAATTTGTATGTATTAGTGGTAATAAAAATGCCGTTAAGGGTTATTTTGAGTGGAATTTAATGTGATTTTGAATAACAAACCAAACGATTTATGAGTTTGTAACGATTTCTATTTCTATTTGTTTTCGTTTATTTTTGTTTCCTATTTTCTTTTTTTTTTGTTAGCTCATACACGTAAAAATAAAATCCATTGCTAGTTTTGACGAGATTGATAGAAATCGAATTTTCAATAGTTTGTTGTTGTTTTTTTTTTCGATAAAAACATAAAAAGAAAGACACGTTTAGCTGGATCAAACTCTATAGATATTTTTTGTTTAGGAAAAGAAACAGGAAAAACTTGGTAGCAGTGAAAGCGAAAAAACTAAAAGTAGAGTCCATAGGAAATTTAAAAAAAAATGAAGAATGATTTTGATTACAAACAAATACTATCGAACAAATACACACTTGCAATTCAGTGCAAAAAAAAAGAAAAACTATCCCTGTTGAATCATGTTTATTCACACATGAATGCAGAGTACTTTAAATTCATATTTGATAATGTTTTACTATTATTTTTGTTTGTTTAGCTTTTAACTACGAAAACTTTAGGCATCCTACGAAACAACGCAATTAAAAGGTGGAAGAAAAATTTACTATAATTAAAGCCATAAAATGCAAAATTCTATCATTGCACTGTGGGTCAAATGACCGGTTTTTGAGGCAATAAATCACAGGAAGCAGCTAGAACTTCAAAATTTAGGACAGGTGATAATGGTGGGTACATTAGTGTTGGGTAAATATCCCAACTGAATTTGCCCTAACCACGCCCACTTCTTGTAGTTATTTATTATTTTCCATGTTAAAGGTCATCGCAAATCAATACAATTGCCAAATTTTTTTATGTTGCTTTCCAAGGCTTTTGAAAAACTCAATTATTTCACCCACTTTCAGTGACAGAAAAAGTAAGAAAAGAGGAGTGAGTGTGTTAAAAGTAAAAAAGGCTTTGGATAATAGCATTTTGTTAAAACTTCTTCTTAGTATGACAAAATTCTTTTTACTGTATGTAGGCTGGAACGTTGGTATATGGCAGAAAATAATATTTTGTATTACCCGTTCAAATAGTGATAAAAATTTGTATTTTTATCTGAGAAGTTATTCTACAAATTTTTAACCACATCTTGAGGTGCCGCAGAAGCCTTGAAGATATTTTTTTGTCTTTAAATGTTATATAGTTATATTTTTTATTTTATTGGTGCCTTTTCATATTTAATATTATTTTAACTTCATTAAAACTATTCCTAAAATAATGTAAAACATAAAAATTTGTTTTCCATCGTCATTAATAACCCTTTTCCACGTTTTAATACCTAAAAACATGAAAAATATTTTTTTAATTTATTTTTTTTTTCTTTATTTTAGTGAGATGGGGGTAGATATGATATTGTAATGAATTTTCTTTGATTAAGGCTTATTTAATAAACCTAGAATGGTTCTTTTATTTCTATAATGAGGTTTTTGCAGGTGGACATTTGCTAATTTCAATATATTTGGATCTGCGGCATTTTGTTTTGCGGCACCTCTTACCCTACTCTTCTGCAAACTTTACAATTGACTTAACAATAGCAATTGGCAACTTTTTATTTCTATTTCATATTGAAATTGAAAAAAAAATATTTTTTTGTTCCACTGTACTCCATGGTTAACCAAGCTCTGCAGAGGACTTTGTGCTGATGATTTTGTTACCGACAGTCCTGCTGTTAGCAAATGTAGTTTGCCATTTTGGATTTTTTTTTGTTAATCTGGATAAGTCACACACTTTCGTGACTTGTCTTATTTCTTTAATGTTTATGTATTGTTGCTTTGTATTAAATTATTTTCCATCAAAAATAGAAATGCTTCTTCAGGGGATGTTAAAACTTTTCTCATTTAAGAAGCCCTAGATGGTGATGAGACTGCTACCTTTAAAAAATTTAAATAATTAGCTTATAATGCGTGAGCTGATATTGAAGCAGCCTGAACCAATAATTTGGTATCGTGTTC